>CAUYRT010073381.1:0-11664 GCA_963574885.1 Lepilemur ruficaudatus
TTGAGCCCAGGAGTTTGAGGTTGCTGTGAGCTAGGCTGACGCCACGGCACTCTAGCCTGGGCAACACAGTGAGACTCTGGCTCAAAAAAATAAAAAATAAAATAAAGGAGCTCAAAAGGTGAGCTTCTAATACCATGAAGACCCCACGGAGGGGGAGGAGCAAGGGACTGGCCAACCCCTGTCGGGGACACTTCAGTCACCGGCTTCCCTGTCCTGCCCCATCTCCTGCCCTGCAGGCACAGTTTCTGCGTCACCATACTCCCTCCCCAACCGATGGCTGCACAGACACGGACAGCCCTGCTGGCAGTGGCACAAGGCGCCCAGCCCGCCTGCCCCAAACCCTCAGGGGCAGGAAACCCCAACCCAAAAGACTGGCAGTCAGGACGAGCCCATCCCCTCAGCCACGCGGGCTCCAGCAAGTGACTCAGCTCTCCACTGGGAAACCACGAAGGAGGTGCCCTCAGCCTGCCCAGAGGACAAAGGCACCATGCCCCTGTCCCCCACCCAACCAAGCTCTGGGTGCCGATCGGATGTCCCGGTCAGCGGGTCTGAGCAGCCCTCCCGGAGAAACAGCAGCAGGAGCAAGAGCTGGCATTTCCGGCATTTCCTGAGGGTTTGCTCCGTGCCAGACATTGTGCTGAGCATCTTACACAAAGTATCTCCTTTCAAAGTCTCAACTCAAGGGGGTGGGTCCTAGTGCACTCTTCTCCCTGTTTTACGGGCAAGGAAACAGGCTCAGACAGGTTAAGTGACTTGCCCGAGGCCACACAGCTGGCTCACAGTGGAGCTGGGACTCACACCCAGGACTCCAACTCGCACCTGCAAGGTGTCCCACCACAGAGACTCCAGAGCACACGGGGCTGTGGGGAGGTGAGGAGACGGAGCCCGGGTCCTTGGACTCTCTGTTGGGTCATGCTGTATCCTGCAGCAGCTGTCCCAACCTTTCTGGCACCAGGGACCAGTTTCACGGAAGACAATTCTTCCACGGGATGGGGTGGGGGGATGGCGAGCGATGGGGTGGCTGTAAATGCAGACGAAGCTTCACTCGCCCACCCACCGCTCACCTCCTGCTGTGCAGCCCCGGTTCCTAACAGGCCATTGACCGGTACCAGTCTGCAGCCCAGGGGTTGGGGACCGCAGTCCTAGAGGCCACCCCCAGTTGGCATCAGGCCAGGCCAAGACTCGCCTAGGAAGCCCGAGGGTGGGGGTGTGCAGTGTGTTCGAGCCCACCCCAGGGGTCTGGAGAGGAGGCTCAATTTCACACACCCGCAGACATCGTGGTCTGCACAGAGCTGGGTGCTGAGAGGAGGGAAAGGGGACCCGGGTCCCTGGGGGCGGGGATGCCGTGGCTGCCACATGCTGCTGGGGCCAGACCCCTTCATCTCCTAGGGACACAGAGCGCCCATCCGTTAAATGGGCAGGCAAGCCACGGCCTCTCGGGGAGTCCTGAAGCCAGCCCGCAGCCCTCTGCCAAGGCACTGGCAGCTCAGCCAGGAGAACAAGCCAAGGGCTGCAGATCCAGCCCTTTTCATGCTCGGCCAATTTAATGGTCCCCATTAATTTCAAAACACACACATTCCCACAAGCTCCGGCCTCCTCAGCTCAGCGCTTGGGTAGACAGCACATCGGGGACACAGCAGGCGCACAGGTGCGAGTGCTGAGGTCTCAAGGACGGGAGCAGCTGGACAGGACGTGCTCGGGCCACTCAGCACGGGCTGGCAGGCAGGGAGGCCACTCCCCGGGGGGGTAGGGGGGAGCAGACCCCTGACAGAGGTTTTCTAAGCTGTTGAGACAGGGAGAAGAGGGCCAAGGAGTGAGGGCCCGAGCTGGGAGTCAAGAGGCCTGAGTGTGAGGCCCTGCTTTGCCCCTTTCCTGCTGTGTGACCCTGAGCAGGTCACAGTCCCTCTCTGGGCTTTGGATACTCTCCTGTCTTTCTCCACAGGGCTGTAAATGCCTTGAGGGCAGGCACTGGGTCACACTGAGCCTGGAGAAGAGCCAGGACCTCATGAGGACTCCATAAATGTCACCACTGTCCTCATCTATAAAATGAAATCTGCCCCTCCGGCCCAGAGAGTGGGGTAGGGGGCTGGGCTGGGGAAGGAAGAGGGGGCCTGGGGTGGGGTCACTAGTTCATGCAGTCCCTCCCACCGTCTGACCAACTCTCAAGGGCATGTGGTCACTCATTCATTCAACAAACATCTATTGAGACCCAGGACAAAGAGTCACTGGCTCCACAGTCCACCCTCACATTCCCTGTGGAAACGACGGGAAGGCTCTGGCTCATAAACAGGAGCCTTGGCAGAAGACCTTGGGGTGGAAGGACCTTCCAGGGTCCTTCCAGAGTCACACCCACCGGCCACTGTGCGGTTCACTGGACCAGGCCTACAAGCCCACGAGGGAATCTCAATAATTCAGGAGGGATCCATCATTTATGAATTTATGTAACCACTGCTCGACCTTGTGGAGAAGAGCCGCCTCCTCTTGCAGTGGTGGAAATTAGGTCCTGGCAGCGTCTCGGTGTTCTAGGCTTTGTAACATGGGGAGGGGGCTGCCTGGACCGCAGCCCCCGACTAGCCCCCCCGATCCACTCTGCTCCTCACTCCCAGACTGGACCCAGAGGCAGCCTGTGAGACAGCAAACCGGATCACGTCCCTCCTAAACCCCAAGCCTCAGCCCTGCCTTTCACCCAGCACTATAACCCACAGTGCCTCAGTCTCCTCCTCTGTAAAATGGGGAAACTATCAGCGCTTGCCTCAGGAATGAGGCAGTGTGTGTAGTGTGTGGGGTGGCTGTGAGCACAGAGGGACACTCGGTAACAAGCTGCAGGGGACAGGCACCCTCAGCCCACAGCAGCGGCTGCTGCATGGGGGGCACCGAGGAAGAGGCTCGGCCACAGGACGACTGGGCAGCCATGGGAGTGGAGCCCTCCACAGGCAAATGAACCCAGACCCAGGTGTTGGTCCCAACTTTTCTACAGTGACCCCCACCTATGGCAAACTCCTGCCCCACCTCTCTGCCAATGAGGACAGATGACAACATGCTCACTCTGGGAACCCAGAAAAAGGGACTGGAGAGGAGGTATTCCCACCCACCCTCACACACACACACACACACACACACACACACACACACACACACTGGCTTGGGGGCTCTGCAGTCGGGCAACCTCCTATCCAGCCCTACCTCCATTCAGCTGTGTGACCTTAAGTAAATTGCTTCACATCTCTGAGCTTCAGTTCCCCATTGGAACAGTGAGGCTGATATAAGACAGGACAGGCAGCATGGGGTAGGAACACAGCCTATGCCTGGAGGGACCCCCGAATTCTGGGCATCCCTGTTTCTACCATCTTGCGCTCCCTGCCCCCACCCCTTCGCCACCCAGCAGCCTGAGCCATCCAACCAAGACTCCCAACTCAGGACCCAGCCGGCTCATTCCAAACCCCTCAGAGCCTCCCCTCACTGACCCACCTGCCTCATCCCTGCCAGTGCTCTCCCTCTCTCCCCCTACCCTCGCCCAGCTTCTGACTCAGACCCCCCAACGTGAGCACTCCCCCTCCAGGCGGCCTTCCCGACTGCCTCCCACCCCTGCAGGCCGGGCTCTCGTGCCTCCTACACTTGGTTGTCTTTTCCATTCACTTGTCTCACCCCTTTTTTTGGATTAGAGATTGTGTCTTTTGTAGCCCAGGCCCACCCCAATGCCTGGTGCACAGTAGGTCTACCACATATGTTTGCCGAATGAACAAAAGGCCATGAGTTCAAATTCCGCTTCAGTGCCCAGCGAGGCAGGTCACGTTCTCTCTCTTTTGCTGAGCCCCAATGTGACCACTGACAATGGGGTGATAGTCCTGCCTGCCTCTCAGGATTCTGAGACAATCACGCATGAGAGTGACACGGAGAAGGAAGTGGCTGCGCTCACCCGAGCTAGGCTTCCCCTGAGGACGGAGGACAAGATGCTCTCTGTCCTCGCTGCTAGTAGGTCCCGTCCTAGAAGCCCTGCTGCTCGGCCCGGCCCTGCGCCCGCAGCCGCACCGGCCGGCGCCACCCCTGCCCACTGCAGAGAGTTTTCTGCCGCCCGCGGCCGGCAAGCCTCAGCAAACACATTTAAATCTGAAGTGACAGATAAAGCGATTTATGGCGACAGTTTAGCGTCAGATCACTTCCCACAAGGCAGTCCGCGTCCCTCCGGGCCCCCCTGCTTGGTAGTCCATCAAGGCGGTCTCTAAATCACTGACTCCGAGCGGCCGCCCGGGGACAGTCGGGCGCAGGGGCCGGTGGCCGCTTGGGGGCCGCGTGGGGGCCCGGCTACTCCCGGCCAGGCCAGGCTCTGCGCGAAGCCCTCCAGGCAGCAGAAGGGAGGTGCAGGGGTTGCCGGTGCTCGCAAGGCGGGCGGTGACAAGCGTGGGCAGATTTTCACAAATCAAAGCCCCAAGACTTAAGGAAACAGAGCGCCAACCACTTCATGCCTTATTTTAAATAAATAAGCGGCTTAAAAATCTCCCTGCGAGGCCAGCTTGTCACTGTGAAACATGGCGTCCCACCCGCTCCCCGCTGCACGCCCGGCCCTCAAAGGCCTCCCCGACCCGCCTCGCCTCCCGCCACCTCCTTGCAGATTTAATTGGTCCCTGCGGCGTCGTCGCATGGCACTTTGTTCAGACCTCGCTTCCAGCGCTTTGTCACATTATATTCTACTTAGTTGCTCTCGTCCTGACTTCCGATAATAATTTACTGGGGGCTCTCCAGGGCGCCAGGCCCTGGCCCGACCTAAACCCATGTCGTCCTCACACCCACCCTGGGTGATGCCATTTCTCAGATGAGGAAATGGAGGCCACAGCAGGGACCCTGGGACACCCACCCGCTCCCAGTCCTCCCACGCTGCCCTGGGATTGCTTTGAAGTGAAAGGTTCTGTCTGTCTTTGCACAAAGCATTCCATTCATCTCGGCTCCATCCCTGAAGGCCAAAGCCGGGCAGCCGGGCCCCTGGGCCGGCCAAGAATGGGGGTCTTTCTTTGTGCCCGGACATTTCCTGCCTGGGACAAGGGGACAGGCCTGGTGAACTAGAAAACTCAAGGGCATGGAGGTGGCCCAGTCAAGGTCATGCCCCTGCGGCAAAGAGAAGACACAAGCACTTTGGAGAGACCCCCAGACCCGAGCTGTCCCCAGGCATAGCCCGGGGGGGCCCAGGCCAAGCTGGAGAGGCAGGCACTGCCCCTGAGAACCTCCTACCCAGCTCATCTCACCAGCACAGCAGCCCGATTTAATTAAGATGGATGCGGCATGCCCCTCGGGCAGGAGCCGAGGCCAGCACAGATGGCAGGAGCCGGAGACTCTCCGGGGCACGAGCAAGTTGTGAGGGGTTTGTCCTGCCCCTGTGACCTCAAGCCCTGCCCCTCACCTCACTCCTGCCACGGGCCATACAACATGCGTCACACACGCCCCACGTCACATAAGCACATACACAAAAGACACAAGCACGCCCCATCACACACACATGCAGCATCACACACATCACGTAAATACATACACACGCACATCCACCACCACACACGCCCCAGCCACATCTCAAACACCAACAAAGTAGGAGTAGAAACCAGTGCTGGACCTCAAACACCAGGGGACCCACTGGGAAACGGAGCCCAACTTACCAGTCCTGAGGGCCATGTTGGGTGCAGCCCTTTGCGGGGAGGGGTGAGGTGGGCAGCAGGGAGGGCGCCCGGCCCTGCCCTCCCCGGGGATCTCCAGGGTCCTACCCAGAGGCAGGTGCTGGGCTGAAGACCCCCAGGCCTGCATTTTTTCAGGACAGAGGAGCACGGAAGCCAGGGGGCCTGAGCCCTTTCCCTCTCGGGCCCTTCCCAGCCCCCTACATCCTTCCCCTCCGCGGTCCCAGCAGCTCGACCTGCATCCAGGAGGGGACGGCCCCTCCCCATCTGGCAGCAGAGACAAAGAGACCCCCCACAGAATCTAGAAGCTCCGCAGCCAGCCCTTGGGCCCCCAGCCCAGCCGCACCACACGGCTTTCCACGGGCCTCCGGCACCCGCAGGGCAAACCCTGCCCCTGGCTTCAAAAATATAAATTTAAAAACTCCCACCCGAGATAATTGCTTTCTCCTTTTGCCTATTGTGGCGGCCCCGCGGTCGGTGCTGAGAAGCAATTATTCACGGCTAATGATTATAATCAAGTCAAATAGAATTTAATGGACACGTATTCTCTTCCTGCTTGAAACTTTACATATGAATTAAGCACATATGGGTTTCACGAGGCACAGACGCAGATTTATGCAGCCCCGAAAAGCCCCGCGTTGCCGACGACTTTTATTCCGCTAATAAACAGGCTGATTTATGGGCTCCCCCGAACTGCGATCTCTGCTGCCCCCTGGTGGGTGGCAGGGCAGGGGTGGGAGCCAAGGCCGCTGAGGACGCCCAGGCTCACCCCCGCCCCGGCCAAGGCCACCTTGAGTACTGGGGCCCAGCAAAAGCCTGGGGGCCTCGAGGGGACATAGGCTGTGTGTGGGAACCCCGTGTCCAGGGCCTGCCTCAACTATTCCCTGGGGTTCCAGGCTGGTTCTGGGTCCTCCTGGCTGTGAGACTCTATCTAGAAAATAAAAGGAGATCCCAGGAAAACACTCGAAGAGGTGTTGGGTAAACTGAGGCAAGCAGGGGGAGGCGAAAGCTGATCACCTGCAGGAAGTGCCATGTCTCTTGGCATCTGTGGGACAGGGTTGATGCTCACAGTGACGCTGATGGCAGCAGTTCTAGCACCAACGCCAGTGGCAGGCGCCAAGCTTTGGCTCGTGCCAGGCGCTGAGACTGAGCTTCACTCTCACTTCCTGCTCCTAAGGTCCCCACAACCCGACCGGTGTGTGTTCAGCATCCCCACTGTGCAGAGGAAGAAACAGAGGCCCAGGCAAGCACGAGAAGGGCGTCCCCAGAGAAACCCGACAAACGCCGCCCAGCCCCGGTGCAGTCAAACGAAGCGAGCGCTAAAGTGCTTCTCAGAGTGTGAGGAGCCCACAGAGCCGCTGCTTTCAAAGTCTGGCAAGTCACAGGGGCACTTAGGAAGAGCCATTAATCATGCCTGCAGCCCAGAGTGCAGCCTCCAGCGCCCCCGCCCCTCTCCATCTGCATCCCGCCGACACCCCACCTGGGTCCCTGCACACTCCCTCCTGGCCCACATTGCGGCCAACCACCAACCTGGGCTGGGAAGCTGCTCATAAGATGCCCCACTTCCCTCTGGCCACTCTGCAGCTCAGCAAGAAGATACCAGCTGGACGCCGCCTGCATGGTTGCCAGCGACTGGCAGGGCTGGGGCACCCAGGCAGGGCCACCCACAGGCACGCACAACTGCCTCCTCAGCCACGGCCCCAGGACTCTGTCCTTCTGCTCCTGGCCAGCCTCTCCTGGGCACAGGCAGAAGAAGGCTCTTTTCCCCTGGGCCATTGTGATGTCTGCCAACCCAGACGTGGCTTGTCTTAGCCCTGTGTCTCCCCAGATGGACCTGCAGACCTCACTGCCACCCACCCATCCTAGTGGCCTAAGAGAAACATACCAGAACCACCCGCAGAAACCCAAAGGTGACCCGAACTCCCTCTGCCTCCCTTCGGCCAGCCCCTCCAGTTGGGAACTTCCATCTGCATATAACGTGTCACCTGTGCACCTGAGACAGGCAGCGTCAGGGGAAGCACACCACTGTGTGACTGTCCAGTTTTACACACACTGCTGGGAGATGCACACAGCAATGTTGCTGCAGGAAACACAATTCAGGCCACAAACAAGCAGGCCCAGGACAGGCCGAGCAGCCACCTGTCTCCAGATCCCACGAGCCCAGTCACTTAAGGGATCAACAGAAATGCTGAAAGCATTGGCACCGCCATGTCCTGGAGTCACTGCAGCGCTGGTGTCAGACACCATCGCTGCAAGCCTAAAGGGAGGTGGAGGAGACTCGAGAAGCTCCTGGGGTACCCTGGGCCTGCACAGTTTGCAGGGTGCTGGCATGGTGGGGTTTTCCCTGTGAGCTGGAGCCCAAAAACAAGAGGGTCTACCCTCTGCGCTTTTGAGGTCTAAGAAAGAGGCCCCCCTTCCTCTGATCGTTGGTGCAGACGCCTGGGGAGCAAATGATCGAACAGGCAGGCGAGGGCTGGGTCTCAGCCACAACCTCATTCCCTGAACCACTTGCTGCACTGAACTGGCCCTTGGCACCGACTCCCAAGCACTTCAAAGTCCTTTCCCGAGCCTTCTGACCTCCACGAGACAAGCATCGCATGGGAAGAGAAGCAGCCCCTTCCTGCCTCCCCCAAAGAAGCAGCCTACTGACTCCCATACTCATCACGAGAAACTGCCAAGCCAGCAAGAGACGCGCACAGGAAGCTGAGCAGCTCCCATTTCCAGGCACTGGAGAGCTGCCAGGGGGCTGCAGGGGACCTCTGTGCCCCCACCCTCGCCTCAGCAATCTCCCTCACCTGCCCAGGTTTGAAGAGGAGCCAGGCCCGGGTGGGCAGAAGGCAGAGGAAGGAAAGCAGTAGCCAGGGGTGTCTGCTGCCCCCGAGGTGGGACCACTCCATTCTGGCTTCCACCTTCCTGGCAGGGCAGCCCGGCACAGTTCCAGCTGCGCTCTCCCCCTTCCCCAGCCACTAATGGGTCTCAGAGCTGCAAGGCAGCTCGGCAGAGCGAGGCGCCCCCGACACAGCGGGTCAGGGTTTCAAGAGAAGAGGAGCCCGAGTGGCCGACGCGCTGGGCTCCCATGGCGCCAGCAGGCCATCCTCGCCGGCAATCCGAGCCTCACTGGAGCCAGGTGGCATCCACCCAGGCCTGGCACGGCAGACCAAAGCAAAGGCAACAAGGCAGCCACCCAGGTCTCTGGCTCAGGCCAGCCACTCACCGGCGTTGACAATGGCATCCACCTCCAGCTTGGTGATGTCGCCGCGGAACAGGGAGATCTTCTCGTTGAGCTGCTTGTCCTTCTTGTACTTGGGCTCTTCGACCTTCACAGCCACCCCTGGAACAAGTAGGGCCCAGGGTGTCACAGAGACGCTTCCCACAGCAGAGTGACCCAGCCAATGCCCAGGGGCCAGGCCCTTCCCCGTCAACCTCCCTTCACCTCCAGAGGCAGCCTGCAGCATGGCAACTGCTGATCCCAGTAACAAGAACCCACACTGAGTAAGCACCTACTGTGTGCCAGCACCACACGTCGTATCTCTGAATCTTCCCAACAATGCTATGAGCAGGTATAGTACGAATGTCATCCATCCCCGTTTCACAGATGTGGAAATTGAGGCCCAGGCAGGTAAGTGACTTGCCCAGGGCAGCAGGTTACCAGCCTGCCATCGACAGGGCCGGGGAGCTCACTGGCACGCTTTGCTGTAAGCAAGCGCCCCACCGTGTCAGACCCTGGCTCCTAACCACCAGTGATCACGGGCAGGTGGCTTCGCTGGCCTAGGGCTTGTGTCCTCACAGTATAACGGGGATAAAAATTGAACTTGCCTCAGGCTATGTTAATAATTAAATGGGCCGCCACGTGCAGTGCCTGCACACAGCAGGCACTCAATAACGCTGCTGGATTCTTCTTGTCCCAAGCACCAGGTCTGAAGGGGCCGCCCGCCAGGCAGCCAGGCGGGCCTCCCTGGCAGGGCCTACCTTTCGCTGTCTCCTTCCACGTGGGGATCTTCTTCAGCCTGACAAAGTCCTTGCAGAAATAGTGTTCCTCCCGCTGCTTGTCACTCAGGCCCTTCAGAAAAGCTGCGGAGGCGGGCAGGGCGGGCAGGAAGGACAGTCAGGCCCAGCAGCAACAGGAGAACTCGGGCCCTCCCGCCCCCAGGAATCCCCTCCTCAGGGCCTCTTGCCCCTTCCAAGGGTCCAAGGGTGCAAACCAGCCCTGCCGCCATCCTTGCACGGCACACGGAGCAGTGTGCTGGGGACACGTGTCTTCAGGGTAGAGCCTGAGAGACCCCTAGAATATCTTGCCCCTCTCTTTGTTCAGGAGGGGAAACTGAGGCCCAGGGAGGCTGAGGGACTTACGCATACACTGCAGACCCGGGCTCAGAATTCAGTACTGCCACTTCCCAGCTGTGTCCACATCTCTCTGGGTCCCTCATTTCTTTGGGTATACAATGAGATGAAGACACCTCTTGCAGAGTAATTCCAAGCTTACTTGCATGTGCTAAGGCCGGGCAGGTCGGCCGCGCTCAGTCAATGGCCTCATCAGTCTGGTACCTTATGAACTGGTCACACCATCACTGCCATTATTTGTGGGCAGCAGGTGACCGTCCTCAGAGTGCTGTAGAGCCAAGCGGATCTGGTGCCTGTCCTCAACACCCCCAGCAATGGCCGAGAGCTCCCACAGACCTGGCTGGGAGGACCACAGGAGTGGCTGGAATTGTCCCCATTTTACAGATGCGGAAACAGAGGGTCGGGGAGGTTGGGAGGCCGCAGTGGTCATACAGTTGGCAAGTGGGCAGTCAGGACCCCACCCGCCACAGACTCTGGGCCTGCCCCTGGGGTCCAGCCCTCCCTTTAGGGCCACACCAGGCAGAGAAGCCTGGAGCCCCCTCTCAGAGGTTCCCGCCCCAGCAGCTGCAGTCCAGGCTCGGGGGCCCGTGGCCGCCCCCTGCCGGCCGGCGCCCGCCTGCACACCCAGGTCTCAGCCTAGTCTTGTCCCCTGGACCACACACACTCCCCAGACGGAGCCGCCCCACTGACCGCTGCGGGTGGGGAACAAGCAGCAAAGGGCACAACTTGGGAAACCAAAAGTGTCCAGAAATAAGTAGCGGTGGGAGAGCGACGAGAGGAGGTGGTGAGAGAGAAGCTTCCACGGAAATGGCTAAGGGGCAGGTACTCCAGAGACAGGTCCTCCCGAATGCCCTTTTCCCTGCCAAAGTCACTTGATCCAAGCCTTGGTCTCCTCATCTGTCCACTGGTGACAGCAGTGATTGTACCCCAAGGACATAACTCTCGGGAAGGGCCCAGGTCAGAGTCTCTGCTCAGCACTAAGATGGGATCATTATAAAAGGCTAGGAACATCCGAGGTGGCTTCAACTGCTGCTCAAGCCAGAGCCACACTGTCTGGCAGCCATTTCCCACCCCCTTCCTCAAACATTTACTGGTTCTGCATTCAGGGCTGGGATGAGCAGGCCGAGGGCCCCCCTCAAAGGCTCCTTTCTTAGTGTGGGGCGGGGGCCTCGAAGCCTCGCCGTCCTCTTCTGTAAAAGGAGTGTGTGGAAGCCACCTCCTTAGTCAAACGGGAAGTGGACCGGGCTTAGCACATGGGCGCAGGGCTCAGCCGCCTGCAGATGGTACCACCACGGGGGCAGAGAACGGGCTGTGGAGGGAGCAAGCAGGACCCAGGCTCTGCCTCTCACGAGCAGCTTGAACGCGGATCAGTCAGCTAATAAATATGTACTGAGCCCCCACCCGCACGAAGCTTGGGGGGGAAGGCAAGGTTAGGTCCTGGGGCCTGACTGAGAAGAGGGGAGGCCAAGAAAGCTCCCGGGAGAATCACGTGACCCCAATTTCTCAGGTCTGCCCGGGGGCTACCAATCCCTGGAGGAAATCCCGCCAGCAAGCAGAAGGCCGCCTCCCCCGGGGGGGGGGGGGGGGGGGCCCCCAACGGCCCCCCCGGGGAGGCGGCGGGTTTGGAGGTGGCCCCCGCCAAATACATTCCCCCCCCCCTGCCCCA
>CAUYRT010073382.1:0-27330 GCA_963574885.1 Lepilemur ruficaudatus
AACTCCTGACCTTGAGCGATCCGCCTGCCTCGGCCTCCCAGAGTGCTGGGATTACAGGCATGAGCCACCGCGCCTGGCAAAAAGACAGTTTCTTGATCTCAAATATTTACAGGCTACTATTTGGAAAACATGCATGCTAACAAATACATACCATGGCAGGTATGTTTTTTAAAAAGTATGGAGTATAGTAGAAGCCTAGAGAAAGCCAAGGTTGTTCCTGGGGTCTCTGAGAAGGCTTCAGACAATAAAATGTGAACTGACAAGAAAATAAAAGTTTGACAAGGGAAGGCAGGGTGTTGTGAGTAGTAGCAGCAGTATATGCAAAGGCAAGGTGGTATATACAGTGAATGCTCAGGAAGTGGCTAAAATTTTCTGAGAGTGGAAGAATGTGAGAGAAGAGCTGGCCAGCTAGATAGTGTCTGAATTAAACTCTAATCTTCATGCTAAGAAATTGAGATTTTTATCTTCTAGTTCTGTAGAAGACCACTAATCTGTATTTTAACAATTTTTTTCAGGGACATTTTACTAAAACTGAAATCTACAGATGCTCCATGCTTGTAAGCTCTTAAGGTATTTGGTCCCTTTGGCATGCATGTGAGTTCCTCCTGAGATGGAATGGACTATGAAATCAAAGCGCAAAGGCTGTGGGGAGAAAAGTTAGGAGACAGTTGGAACAGTCCAGACAAGAGATGGTGTGGTTCTCTACTGGGCAGTAAAGAGGATTGAAAGAAAGGGGTGAGGAAGGGCCTAGATCAAAGTGAATGAAAAAGAAGTATATGTTAAGTAACCTGGTGGCTGATGTGATGTCACAGGTGAGAAATAAAAAGGCCAAGGTACCACCTAGGTTGACCATAGCATCAAAGTGCCATTTACGAAGAGAAGTAATTTTGGTTGGCAATCTAGCTTTGGAGGAGGGTAAGATAAGATTATTGTTGATAATGTTGAATAGAATAAACACTCCTGAAATTAATTAGGCCTTTACTAAAGCATTAAAATATACTTAACTAAAAACTTCTCAATGTCAAATTCTAAGTGAAAAAATTGCTTCTCGTCATCCGCTTTAATTCTGTCCATGAGAGTCTCTGAACAAGGAAAGGCACTAGGAAAGGAACAGTTGGGGGAGATCCTTTTTTGGATCATAAAAGAACAGAATTTTGAAGACAAATGTATCCTGTGAACCAAGTTTCAGGTTCTCCTCATGGGGACAAAGCATGTTTCAATAGTCCAAGGGCAGTCCTCCAAGTAAGAGTTGCTATTTCTGGAAATAAAAGTACTCTGAAGCCAGGGGGTATTTACAAAAGAGGTAAAATGGGATCCGAGGGAACCTTGATAATATGGAACACGTTCTCTGCTCTGTAAGCCTTCTAAGAATCTCTCTAGAAGACTCGTGATTAGAAACTCTCCCATCACTCCTAGTTTTGGTTCATAGAACTTCTCACAGTTGTAATGGATTAACTGTGATATAATATTTTGAAAATATATTCCTCCCCATCTAAAGCATAAAGTCCAATAGGGCAGAAATTAGAATTTTCTTGTTTACAGCTGTATCTGTCAGGGTTCAATCAGAAAAGTAGAACCACTTACATACATGTATCTTACCAGATACATACATGTAATAGTAAGGGTTCTGTTGCAGGCATTTGGCCTTATGCCATGTGGGAGCTGGTGAAGCAGTCTCTGTAGGGCTCTTGTCTTCATGTCTTGTACTAGAGTTTAAAGCCCACAGGTAGGCAGGCAGGGAGGCTAGATGGATGGAAAGTGGGGGAGATCTAGAGGAGGCTGGAAGACATAGCATGAGCTAGAACCCCCCAAGGATGAAAAGAAGCCCGTGTCAATCCTTATTTTCTCTGACATTGGTGTTGTAGATACCCTGCAGAAACTAGGGCCCTTTTTCAACACACATTCCTGGCCCATGAGTCAAAGAAGCTTAAGGGGGACACAGGAGAATGTAGCCCAGGGCTGCCTGCTAACTCACATCAGTGAGGTAAGTTAGCAGATCATTAACAATGTGTGTTAGCTACCCAAATGGCTGTTGCTTCTCTTCCACCCTCCAAGTTTCTCAGCAGAAAAGTCTTTACAGCCCACCCTAGCCAGAAATATCTAGGAAAGGGAATTCTGGGAAATATAGTTCAGCTCAACTAAGTCGATCCATTACAAAGCTGGCATGCTAGCTATATCTTCAGCACCTTCAGAGACCCTAGCACATAGTAGGTACTCAATTGGCATTTATTGAATGAACAGATAAATGAATTAATACCTATAGGAGGGGGAGGGTTTACCAAAGACTGATATGCGTTCAGAGATCAAGGATGAGATACCTGTTTAATTAATCCTTTATTGGCTTGCAGAATGAAGTCCAATGCTTAAATGAGAAAACACACTCAACACGGCCTTTCTCTCTCTGTCTCTCTCGCACATACACACACACACACACACACACACACACACTCTTTTTTCCCCTTTAAAATGTGTAAAGTATAGGTAATGAATTAGTTGTAACAGCACTGTCCTAGTTTCCAGGCTATAAACTCATCACTGTAATAACTACAAAGTCTTTACAGTAATGGCATATGAGTAGGAATTTGTGAGATGAAATTTTTGGCAGTTCATTAGTAAATTTGGGTTTTGCCTCAGCCGTAGGGAACAGAAGGGATCCCAGAAGGCATAGCAATCAGCAGATGAACTAACCTTCCCCTCAATAATGTGAAATGCTATTTTAAAAGAATTAAACAATGCAAAATAAAGCTCGGGAAATGAAATAATAGCTCATTAAAAATAATCTTTTTGAGTTATGTGGGATGGGAGAGAATGCATTCTAATCTCTATCATAATTCAAATAACTAATGTAGTAGTTTCAAAAGAATTTTATTGTGTGTTCCCAAAAAGTCCTTTAATACTGGTTAGCTAAATGCTTCAAAGTCTGTATCATGCTTTAATTCATTGTTGTGTCCCTGGCACCTATCAGAATGCCAGCACATCTTAATGGTCAATAATATTTGTTGGAAGAATAAGTGAGAGAATGAATTAAGAGCATTTAATAAGAGGCATGGAAAATATTTACTCTGTAAGTTTGACATGACTTGAAGAGGAGACTGAAGTTAATGACATAGACTTGAGTTGTAGGCATAACACAACCTAGAACGTTAAGTAGTGGGTTCTCGTAGAGATGTCAAACTGGACTGGGATGTTGATTGCTGCCCCAAAATCAACCCAAAGAGAACTATAGAATCTAGAAGAAAGCATGGATTCAAGGAATGAAAATTGAAAAACCAAAGGATTCCTGAGGAGTCTAAGGTCTGCTTTGCCTATTTGGGAGTTTTGGGTGGGTAATGTTTAAAGTAGGAAGCTGTGGTCAACAGGAAGTAGCAGTGAGGGCACAGGCTGTAGGATGCCATCAAACTTTGCTCCTGCTTGTATCAGGGACATCAAATGCAATACCTTAGGCCTCCCATGCTGGAAAAGAGCAAGGGTAAGATCAGGCTTTGTGGAAGCCATGTTGTTGTGCATGGATACAAGCTTGCAGGCTGGCCACACAGGTCAGACATTCACTTCTCCATCCTCCAACCCCCAGAAATGAAGGATTAGCACTTAGGAGCCCTGCATTGTCTCAGTGCTTCCTAAAAGTTTAAAGGTGAAACAGTGATCAGAGGCATTGCCTGGTGCACCGGCGATGAATAGAAGTGTTTAGCAGTCTGTCTGTCACTTCTGGACCTCTGTGCCCAGGAGCTTTCCCCCTTCTAGCTCCTTATATGCACCTGGAGGCACACCACACACCAACCAGGGCCTTCAGCCCCACTATTACAGACTCCACACAGAGTAACAGGTGCCCCATGATGTGAATTCACAGGTTAAAATAACAAGACACTTGAGGAAGAGAGCTAATAGCAAACCAAGACCACAAAGAAGCAAAGTACACCATCCGATGCAGAATAATTTGAATACACAGAAAAAGAATTTAAAATAGGCATGATAAGTGTACAAAGGACAAATCACTTACAAAGGAATAAAAATTAGACTGACATTTTAACAACTGTCTGTTTAACAACAACTCTGGGTACAAGAGATTGAAGTAGTTAAGTTTCTAAAGCAGTGAAAGAAAATAACCTAAAGGTATATATCTAGTTAAATCATTCAAATGTGAAGACACAATATAAAATATTCTCAGGCATACAGGGCTTGGAAGTTTTCCCATGCATAGTCATACACTAGAAATACACTTGGAGGATGTACTCACAGAAGAAAAAACAATTTTAGGATTCTATAAGTAAAATGGGAATGATAGAAATCAAATAATTTGATTCAGTTTATGTTTTTGTTAAAAAAAACCTGAGTATATCAAACGATGAATTATATTCATAACAATTAAGAACAACCTAGAACTGAAAATACAGATAATAAAGGAGAAGATATAGATATTGAGAAATTTGAGAAATTAATAAGAATTAATGGACTTCAGATTTGGTCTTAAAGGCAGAAAACATGAATACAAATGTGTAATATATAATTTTTATATCTGAAGAACAAAACTTGTTTATATAGGGGAAAGTAAAAAAGGAAATGATGTAGGGAAAAAAGTGCAGAAAATGAATAATATCTAATAAAACAAGAGAAATACCCTACTATAATAATAATTAAATAATTACAAATGAGAAATATCAGAGTCTTAGACAATAACAAAAATGATCCAACAAAATGCTTTTAACAAAAGAACAAAAGTAATGCAAACATTGAGAAATATTAAAAATATAGGATGGAAAATATACACCAGTAAATGTGAAACAAAATTAAGATGGATAGTAGTACTCTTACTATCTGACAAAATATAATTTGAAGAAAAGAAAACTCGTTTAATGAGCAAATTTATTCAGGATTTTGCTCTGGGTTACCTGGAAAAGCCAACTAGAATCAGCCTCACATTCTTCTTTTCTCCCAGGAAGAGAGACTGCATTTGAACTCAACTTCCTGTGGGTACATGCCTCTCTCCTGCAACTGGACGAGATCTAATTACAGATAACTGTGAAAAGTCAGCATCTATATCCGAAATGCCCGGCATCCACAGAATCTGTGTTGCTCTTCACTGATAAATTTAATCTCACGTTTTCCCTATGAAAGAGCTCAGTAAAGGACTCAGTTCTGCCCTCTGAGAAACAGACTCACCCTGTAGGGCCTACTCCCTTGTACTCCTCTCTGTGGGATGGTGCGAGGATGGGGGCATTCTCTCCTCTCTTCTGTTGATTCTTGGCTTCATGAGATGCCCTTTTCTCTTCAACCTGTCCTAGATGATACTGTAGACTGTGTCCTTAGCACTGACGTACCATAGGGGAGCAGCCACTACAGAACCTAACCTGCCTCAGCAAACAAAAAAAGAGACTAAGGGATGAGGATGTTATATACTGGTAGGAAGAACATTAAAGCAAGATGATATTACATCTATGCCTATGACATGATAAAGATTGGTAAAAAGAAAAGCTGACTTTTTGAAAAGATTTTCAGACTTTTGGCAAAACTGCCCAGAGGGATGCGAGTGGGGAGAGAGAAAGATAGAGAGAGAGGACAGCAGGGAGGGAGGAGAAATAACTACAGACAAAATAGAGATTAAAAAAAAAAGATTATTATAAACAACTCTAGCCTAATATATTTAAAACATAGATAAAATGGAAAAATTCTCAGAAATATCTAAAGTATCAAAATTGATGAAAAGTTGAATGAACCAAGAAATATGATATTTAAAATTTGAAATGTAATAAAAGACCTCTCTTTCCATAAAATGTCAGACCCATATGGATTTAGAGGTAGGTCCTAGGCAACTTTCAAGAAATAATTAATTTTATTTTAAAGTATTTTCTATCTCCAATAGAAAAATGGGAAAAGGACAAAAGCTGCCCAACTTAGTTTATGTGGCTAAGTGTGATGTTGTTTCTACTATCAGAAAAGTATAGGAGAAAATAGTTGCACATACGCTTTTACTTAAGAATGTATGTACCATAATTCTGAATAACATGTAGCTAACTGAATCTGACATAGCATCTAAAATGTTAATTAATTGTTGTTAAGAAATGAAAGAATGGTTCACATGGCAATGTAGGATGGTTTTATGTGTGGGTTCTCTGTTCTGATCCATTGATGTATGTCTCTGTTCTTGTGCCAGTACAATGCTGTGTTGGTGACTATAGCCTTGTAGTATAGCTTGAAGTCTGGTAAAATGATGCTCCCAATTTATTCTTTTTGCTTAAGGTTGCTTTGGCTATTCAGTGTCTTTTCCAGTTCCATATGAAGCATATAACTATTTTTTCTAGATCTGCAAAAAATGACATTGATATTTTAATGGAGATTGCATTGAATCTATAAATCACTTTGGGTATCATAGACATTTTAACAATGTTGATTATGCTGATCCATGAGCATGATATGTTTTTCCATTTGTTTACACCTGCTACAATTTCCCTCCTCAGTGTTTCACAGTTAGAATCTGCATTTCTGACAAGTTCCCAGAAGATGCTGATGCTGCTGGTCTGGGAACCACACTTGTAGAACACTGACTTGAGACAATTAACACAATTGATGCTGCTCCCTCTGCCATATTTTATCACATTCCTATTATGTGCTGAACACTGTACTGATCACTTTACAGGCATTATATCCTTTAATTTATTCCTCACAATAACCCCCTTTATTCTTTATGGGCAGATTGAAACCTAGAAGTGTTAAATTATTTGCCAAGACATCCAGCTTTTTAATGGTAAGACTGGGATTCAAATTTAGGTTCTTCTCATTTCAAAGCCTGTACTCCTGACCACTATATTAAACTGTCTTTCTGCTGCCAACTGCAGGAAGCTGCCAGGGATTATCACTGTGACTCTACCCACTTCATATTAAGCTGTAGAGAAGAGAAAAATAATTTTTATCATGCTTCCCCTTTCAGAAAGGCTCTGTCCAAATGCTCCTGTCCTCTGCAGCCTACCCCCCAACCCAATCCCATCTGCAGCACCTGCTTTCTCTTGGATTCTCACGGCACAGTGTGCAGCCCTTAGGACACTGATGGCATCATGGTGCAATCATTTGTCCGAACAGTTGTTAACCCACTATTAAACTAAGAGAAAAAAAAAATCAAATGATTTTCTCAATTGAGGCAGTAAAAGCATTTGATAGGGTTCAACACCTATAAATAATTTAATAAGAAACTCAGAAAACAAGGACTTCAAGGAAACTTTCTTATTCTGTTAAAGATTATATATTAAAACAGCAAACAGTTTACTTAATAGAAAAGCTTTGGATGATTTCTCATTAAAACTGGAGAAACATACCCATCATCTAATGTAACATGCTATTGCAAGACCTGGATAGTGCTGTAAGGAAAGAAAAATAACTAGAAATTAAGGATTCGGAAGAGATTATTTTATTATTTGAAGTTTATATTATCAATCTATAGGCAAACGTTCAGCAACTTTTCTAGATTTAAAAAAGTAGGGCATTTTATCACCAACAATGGCATAGTAGAAAAAATAAATTAGATACTATTAACAATAGAAAGATGAATTAGAAAGTATCTAGGCATTAACCTAACCAAGGCTACCCATACCATCCATGAATAACATTTTAATATTTTCATATAGCACAAAGAAAATAAGAAATAAATGAGTGATAGAGCATGCTCTTGAGTGATAGAAAAATTGTGCGATATCGATTATCCTCAAATTATCTAATTCAGTACAATCCCAGTTAAAGTTCTCATTCGAGTTTTTGAGGAACTTGTTGAACTTATCTAAATTGATTTGACAAAGTAAAAAAACAATAAATGGCTCAATTAATAATAAAAAAGAATAATAAAGAAAAAGAGCTTGCTCTCTCAGATATGAAGACATGCTCCCAAGCCATATTAATAAATAGACTAATGGAATCAGAGAATTCAGAGGCAGACTTATGACATACAATATACATACTTAAAATAATCATAGAAACATGAATCAGTGGAAAAGAGTGCATGGTTTAGTTGATTGTGTTAGGTAACTTCCTCAATAGCAGCATATACAATGGGGATTTCTGGATGAATTAAAGACCTAGTATGAAAAGTAAAAACTATAAGCTAGGTAGGAGATAATGGAGGAGAGTGTCTTCATAACCTAGAGATAGATAAGGATTTCTTCATCCAAACACTAAACACAGAAACCATAAGGCCAAAAAAATTAAAAAATTAAAAAGTGTTGAGCTTGAATGAATCAAAATCAAGAATCTGTTCAGAAAATAACACCATGAACAGATTTAAAAGATGACAAAATGAGGGAAGATATTTGAAATATATAAACCCGAGAAGGGATTAATATCAAGAATTCACAAGGAGCTCCTACAAATCAACAAAAAGACTACAACTCCAGTGAAAATAGGAAAGAGTAAGAACAGGCAGTTTCCATAAGTGAAATGTCCAAAGGCTAACAAGTTCATCAAGAGTTCCTGAAATGTATTAGTAATTAAACTAAAATTATCTACTGTATTATGTATTATACCTAGTAAATTAGCAAAATTTAGACTGCTGGAAATACCAAATGGTGGTGGAAGTGGAGATGGTTGCCAATCCTCTGAAGACCACCCAGCAGTTCTTATTCAAATTCAGTGTGTAAATATTTAGTATATAGTGTATTCAGGATATGTGTATATATATATAATATATATATATTCAGCATATATATACTATATGTATGTATACACATTGCAAATACTGTGACCAAGCAATTGTGCTCCTGAGTTTATAATCCAAAGATTTTCTCATATATGATGAGGCATGTTTAGGAGCGTATATTCATTGCAATATTGCTTGTGGTGACTGGAAATTAGGTGTCTGTCCTGATCTGAGTATCGATCACTGGGGCACCAGAGAGGTCCCCAGTGGTGGATGTATTCCATGAAGTACAAGGAAGACATTAAGGACTCATAGAACAGAAGTAATGACTGAATGACACACAGGCTAATAGGTGGATTGTGTAAAAATATTGTTCTGAATACAGAAATAAGAGAGCGAGAGAGAACATTATTCATGAGTTGTTAAATCATGTTAAGATACATGCAGAGAAAATAACAAACACACATGGTACAGATTACATCAGACTATGATTGCTGGGCTTAGCAAATAAAAATGCAGGATGCTGAGCTAAATTTGAATTTCAGGTAAACAATGGATAATTTCTAGTATAAGTATGTGCCAAATATTTAGTATAAGTATGTTCCAAACAATGTTTGAGGCATATTGAAAATTATTTGTAGTTTATCTGAAATTCAAATTTAACTGGGAGTCTTATAGTTTAATCTGCCAACCCTACACCAAATAAAAGATAAATAAACATGTTAGAATGGTTGCCTTTTGAGGGTAGGGAGAAGAATGGGTATGGGCAAATACAAATAAAGTGGGTGAAAGAAAACATAAGCAAACAAAAAGTAAAAACAGGGTCATGAGTAGATCAATGGTGATAAAGTATCTTGCACTAGGCATAATTAACTATTTGCTTCTAAGAGTAACAAGGGGAAGAAAAGGCAGAGTAACTCTTGGAGAAAAAGAAGGAATCTTCTGCCATTTATAGGAGCTGCTTTGTACACGATACACGGAGATTATGGAGTGGAACTGATTTATAAGTGAGAATCTCTAGTAAATTACAAAGTGTACTTTTGGATTGGGGAATAACTAATTATTTTTACATAAGCAAAAAACCCATTTTCATTTTCTTTCTGAAATTTTTATCTTTAGTGAATAAAAATGTTTAATGAACATTCGGTGCATTAAAGTGATAAGTTCAGGGTTATTGTGCAATAAAAACATATTTTGAAATACCACACCATGTTTTCACACACCAGGGTAAATGCATATACAAAATAATTACTTGAGCAGCAAAGCAAGTTAGATCTTAACACGTTTTGGTCTCTCTCTGAAGTTGCCACTTACAGAAAATGCCCTCAGTCAAGATAAACAACACCCTTGAATCATGAAGTCCTGAACCCATCATAAGCCCTGTGTTTTAGCAGCAAATTCAGCCTTATCATCTCACCTGACCTCAGAGAAACATTTTCCTCAGGCACAAAATGACAATCAAAACATTGATACTAGTACCTTGCAAATCTGAAACAATGTGCAAACCAAAATGTTGGATGAACAAGCTCTTACAAAGCAGCAAAATTCAAACAAGTGAGTTCAATCACAGGGAGACTCAGGTGAGCAAATTTCAGAATTCCTGGCTGGACTTTTTTTTTTGCATAATCAAAGCAGTATCTGGGTATGGAAATTCTCTGCCTGTTTTTTAACATATACAGATTTTGGCATCAGATAGGAATATGAGAGAAAAATCTGTAGACCTCAAGTTCCTCTTGTTCATGCCCAGGGAGCACCAATTTCCTTTCTCTTACTATTTATTTTCCTTCACCTTTTCTTTATCTTACTAATTGTTCTTAACTCTCTATCCCATTGCCCTCCTAAATCAGATCAGTCAAGGTTGGTTCGCTGTTCCTTTTTCCTTTATGATACAATTCCACCTTTTCTTCACAATTCACTTCTGTTCCCTCCTCTTTGCAAGGTCTGTTTCTAGAACTCAAGAATCTTCCCTTACTTTATATTCCTGAATTTATCACTGAAGTGTTCAACAAACCAACTGATACAAATTAGCAGCTTTATTCTGAGAACAAAGGGAATTTTTGAGCCAATTTCCTATTTTCCTTAAAAACAATTTAAAAACCTCGGTAATTTGGGTCATATCATTCCCCTTTCAAAGTTTAGTGACTCCAGTGTGAGGTCTGAAGTTATTAGACTGAGTGCTTTGAAATCCAAGCTCTGGTGGCCAATGGCTGTGTAAATTTGGCATGTTTCTTAACGTCTCTAAACTGCATTCTCTAATGTGCCAACCAGGCACAATCTTTGTTTCTTAATACAAATAAAGAAATGATCATTGGCATTTCTTCTCTAACTTTTCATTAACGTTATTCTACGAAAAAGATAGCAACAGGCCCATGTGTAGCAAAAAATATTTGACGTTTATTTCACTTAATTAGCTCATAATCTTGGACTATTTACTCAGTGTCTGTAATGTATGCCTCCGGTAAACAAGATGATCTTTACCCTTTTGGAAGTTATATTCTAGTGTAGGGAGACAGAAAATAAACTAACAGGCTAAAATTAAACAGGACAAGTATCACCAAATGATAAGTGATATATTGGAAACATTTTTATGATGAAATATGCATAGGATCTCAGAAATAGTTGGCTTGCTTGTTAGTTCTTTTTATCATATATATTACAGAAATTAAGTTATACGTTCACTGTCCTAGATACTCTGTTACATAGACCAAGGGTTGGCAAACTTTTTCAGTGAAGGGCCAGATAGTAAATACGTTAAGGCTCCATAGGCCATACAGTCTCTGTTGCACTACTCAACCCTGCCGTCATAGCACAAAAGCCACCATAGATAATATGTAAACGAATAAGCATAGCTATGTCTCAATAAAACTTTATTTATGGACACTGAACTTTGGCTTTTGTGTAATTTTCATATGTTACTAAATATTAGTGTCATTTTAATTTGTTTTCAACCATTTAAAAATATAAAAACTATTCTTAGTTAGCCTGCCGTACAGAACAGGCCACAGTCTGGATTTGGCCCGCAAGCTTAAAAAGCACTTTCTCCAACTTTATGATGTATACAGATGACTTGATATCTTGATAAAATGTACATTCTGATTTAGTAGGTCTGGGATGGAACTTGAGATTCTGAATATTAATGCTGCAGGTCTGAAGTAGCAAGAGTATACAAATTGCTTTGTGAACACACAGAAAAAGTTCTGCCAGGATACACAGAGAAGTGCTGTAGAGTATATCTCTGGGTAGGGGAGCAGAACGATGAGGAGTGAGTGAGACGTTCACTATTTTCTCTTTAAACTTCTGTTTAGCTTGATTTTTTTAAACTGAGATAGTATTTCTAGAATACTTTTTTAAGAATATAAAATTTGGGATAGACCAAAAAATTTGGCAGTCATAGGGTGGAATTTTAAGTACCTATTAAACTCATGTTTTCTAAGAATAGTAAGAGACACAGAAATATCATGTTAAGAGAGAAAATTCAGAATACACGTAGTACATATTGTACCATACATACACACATAGACAGGCATACCTCATTTTACTGTGCTTTGCTTTATTGCACTTTGCAAATGTGGTCTTTTTAACTAATTGAAGATTTGTGGCAACACTGCATCAAGCAAGACTTCATGTTTCTGTCACATTTTGTTAATTCTCACAATATCTCAAATTTTTCATTATTATATCTGTTAAAGTGATCTGTGGTCAGTAATATTTAATGTAACTATTGTAATTGTTTTGATGTGCTGTAAACTGTGCCTATAATCAGTAAATGTTGTGTTTTTTCTAACTGCTCTATCTACCAGCCATTATCCCTCTCTTCGGGACTCCCTGTTCCCCGAAACACAACAATAATGAAATCAGGCCAATTTTTTAATATCCCTGCCATGGCCTCTAAGAGTTCAAGTGAAAGAAATCATTGCTTGCCTCTCACTTTAAATTAAAAGGTAGAAATTATTAAGCTTAGAGAGAAAGGTATGTAGAACACTGAGATAGGCTGAAAGTTAGGCTTCTTACACCAAGCAGTTAGCCAAGATGTGAAAAGTTTTTGAGGGATATTAAAGATACTATTCTAGTGAACACACAAATAATAAGAAAGCAAAAGAGCCTACTGTTGACATGGAGAAAGTTTTTGTGGTCTGGGTAGAAGATCAAACCAGCCACAGGATTCCCTTAAGCCAAAGCCTAATCCAGAGCAAGGTCCTAACTCTCTTCAATTCCATGAAGACCAAGAGAGGGGAGGAAGCTACAGAAGAAAAGTTTGAAGCTACCAGAGGTTGGTTCATGAAGTTTAAGGAAAGAAGGCCTTTCAATAACATAAAAGTGCAAGGTGAAGCAGCAATTGCTGACATAGAAGCTACAGCAAGTTATCCAGAAGATCTACAGTTAAAATCATTGATGAAGGTGACTACACTAAGTGAATTTTCAATGTAGATGAAATAGCCTTGTATTGGAAGAAGATGTCATCTAGGACTTTCATACCTAGAGAGAGGCACTTCTAGTCAATGCCTAGCGTCTAATGCAGCTGATGACATTAAGTTGAAGCCAATGACCATTTATCATTCTGAAAATCTTAAAGTCCTTAGGAATTATGCTAAGTCTAATCTGCCTGTGCTCTATAAATGGGACAACAAAGCCTGGATGACAGCACATCTGTTTACAGCATGGTTTGCTGAATATTTTCAGCACATTGTTGAGATATACTGCTCAGAAAAAAAAGATTTCTTTCAAAATATTACTGCTCATTGAGAATGCACCCGGTCACCCAATAGCTCTGATGGAGGTGTGCAAGGAGATTAATGTTGTTTTCATGCCTGCCAATACAACATCCATTTGTAGCTCATGGATCAAGGAGTATTTTCAACTTTCAAGTCTTATTATTTAAGAAATTCATTTCATGAGGCTATAGCTGCCATAGATAGTGGTTTCTCTGATGGGTCTGGGCAAAGTATTTAATAATTGAAAATCTTCTGGAAAGGAGTCATCATTCTAGATGCCATTAAAAACATTCATGATTCATGGGAGGAGGTCAACATATCAACATTACTATGAGGTTGGAAGGAGTTGATTCCAATCCTCCTAGATGCCTTTGAGGGCTTCAAGACTTCAGTGGAGGAAAGAACTGCAGATGTGGTACAAATAGCAAGATAACTAGAATTAGAAGTGGAGCCTGAAGATGTGACTGAATCGTTCCAATCTCATGATCAAACTTGAATGGATAGGAAGTTGCATCTTATGGATGAGCAAAGAAAGTGCTTTCTTGAGATGGAATCTACTCCTGGTGAAGATACTCTGAACATTGTTGAAACGACAACAAAGCATTTAGAATATTCCATAAACTTAGTTGATAAAGCAGCGGCACAGTTTGAGAAGATTGACTCCAATTTTGAAAGAATTTCTATTGTGAGTAAAATGCTATCCAACAGCGTCACGTGCTACAGAGAAACCTTTTCTGAAAGGAAGAGCCAATTGATGCAGCACACTTCACTGTTGTCTTATTTTAAGAAATTGCCACAGCCACCCCAACATTCAGCAACTATCACCCTGATCAGTCAGCAGCCATCAGCATCAAGGCAAGACCCTCTATTAGCAAAAAGATTATGACTTGCTGAAGGCTTAGATGATTATTAACCATTTTTAGCAATAAAATAAATTTTAGTTAAGGCATGTACATTGTTTTTTGGAGACATAATGCCATTTCACACTTCATAGACTATAATGTAGTATAACATAATTTTTATATGCACTAGGAAATTAAAAAAACCTCTCACTCACTTTATTGAGATATTTGCTTTATTGTGGTGCTCTGAAACCAAACCTGCAATATCTCTGAGGTATGTCTGTATAATATACCCACAAGAAAGAAACATCACATAATGTTGCCAATGATTGTGGAGAGTGGAATTTTACTTTTTATTTTTTGTATTTTTCATATTGTTCAAACTTTCCACAGTAAACAAGTATTCTTCTAAAATCAGAAGAATGAAATACTTTTATAGAAGATGAAGAAACATTGAAAATTAGGGCACGCTAAAATCATCCTTTCTTCTTCACTGTGAGTCAAACATAGTCTAATTCATTCAGCAAATGCTCACTGAGCACAGGCCTATGATCTTGACAGAGTAGGGGTAGTATTTTTGGTTGTAAATGTCTGGAAATTTTCAATCAAGTTGCAACAGCGGACAAATGGTACAGCCTAGACCCCAGCTGAGGCCTTCTGACTCCAAGAACCACATTCCTCTTCCTTATCCTTGCTGCTGGCCTCTGAGCAAAGGTAGAGCCATACTGGATAGCTCACTATCCCCACAGATCTATGAGTAGGACTGCCCCAGGGGGAACTGTAAATTTGCCAAAATTTGGCTTAGACAGTGCTATAAACTAAAATGTATGTAAGGGGTACTTTAATTTTAACAGTTATAATCCAAAGGGGTTTATATCACTTGTTGAAATTTAAGGATGCCTATAGTTTGGGAGAGAAAATTTTTTAATCTCAGACCTGGGCAACTATACAAAATAGAGGCTTAATTCTTCCTCTTTTGAAAATGGAAATGCAACCTATTTTGGTTCAATCTGAGGGAGATAAAAGGAAATATATATTTGTCAAATAAACCTCAGAAAATAAATTTTGTGAGACTCTGGATGGATCCTTATCATCTGCCTAGATAGCACATGCTTTGTTTCAGCAACACTTACTTTATAAAGTACTCATATTTTACTCAAATTGGAGAACCTCCACCCTCTGGCCTTCCTTGTCTTCCCAGGAACCACATGGAAAAGTCATGAGAGGTGGAAGGGTCTGCAAAGGGCCAGAATCCCGATCCTCCTGCTTAGGAAGCTGATGTCATGATTTGGCCTTGTTCATTTTAATACTCTACATTTGAGTCCACCTTTACAAATTTCAAAGCCTTTAGTATCCTTACCTCATTTAATCCTAATGACATCATCTGATGTAGGCTGGGCAAGGTCTCCTAAGAGATAACTCAGAGTGGTTTTGTGTGCCTAGGGACACACAGCACGTAGATGGTAGAGCTTATAGTAGAAATTAAAATCTTCTAATTCTTGGCCCAATTCTGTTTCCACTAAACCTCCCTGTTGATTTTGTAAAGGGGATAAACACAGAGCAAGATGACAGGCAACTAGATTTGTTAGGACATTTCATTTTGTTTCAAGTTAAAATTTTCTGTAGTTGTTTGGCTCCACCATTGAATCCAGTATAAATGAAGCAGGAACCGAAGTAAACTAGGGCACATTTAGCCCTGATGTTATGTGTCAAAACACCATTTGGGTCTGTCTATTTGAATCTACATTCCAGGATTTTTCACAACAAAGAATAAATAGATGCATTCTTGAGCGCTGTAGTTCATGAATTTGGGAGTTTCATTTTTGTGACTTTTTATTTTTTTGGTATCTGATTACTATTCCAAGCATATCTTTTGATCTTCTAAGATAAATGCTATTCTTTTAAAGAAATTGCTGTTGAAGTTGCCACTGTATTTTGACTTTGATATGTTATTTTATTCACATTTCCTTGTTTTTTCTACTATATATTACATTTCAGGGTCTTTGAGAAACAACCTTTTCATTTGCAAAATGCCGATTACAGATTTTTAATAAAAAGGGGTGTGGTTGGACTTATTTGTTTTGTAGATTGAGTAAAAATCCATTAGTAAATTAAACTGAAATTACTTCTTTCACAAAGGAAGAGACTTATAAATCAAGAAACCCAAGGTTACCATAGCAATCTGTGGCATCTAAGGATTAGAAACAGAGGACTATATTCTACTTTCTAGAAAACACTTCATTAAAGAAAAGATATATAATATGTCTTCAGGGTGGAATATGACAATAAAAGTAGATCATTGCTTAACAAAAATACTTCCAGTTTTTCTTCCAACTAAAAATAATGCAAAGTAATTTGAAGCAATTTTTATCATAAATGTGCATAATAATTCCATATCTGACATTGTTTGATATTTATTCAATAAGAGGAATGGGGGAAAATTGTATGCTCACCTGACTACATTTATTAGAAATACCTTAGCTGTAGCAAAAATATTGTGTAGAAAACTGGGCAAAAGGAGTGAAATTGTAGAGAGAAAGTCATTTTTTAAAAAGCAAGAAGAGAACCAAAGGTGACCAAAGCCAGTCAACCCTGAGATGGACTTACTGTAGCAGTTAATACAAAATAGTGTGTGTGTGTTTGTATGTGTGTGTGTGTTGCTGTGTCTTTGTGTGATTTCTGTTTTTTGGCTCATCAAAGATACACCAAATAGACCTGCTGCAGTGGACATCTGTTGTTTTTGCCTGCCCAGCATCCATTCTTCCTTCTTTTGGTAATAGCATTTTAATTTTCCTTTGACAAATGACACTTTTCCCAACATGTATAATCTTTGTGTGATATTCATTCAAGGTGTCCCTTGCCAAAGGGTAGGCACATGTCCCCAAACAGGCCAGCCAGACTGTCCCTTGGGCATCTAAATCTTTCGTGAATAATATAAGGGCGGGAAATGCTTGGTAGAGATCCACCTCTACCGTAGCACTGTGAAGAAATTGTACTTTGTTCCCTACAATTCTGATACTCCGAGCAGCCCAGTTACCATCTTTTTGGAGGCCTGATGACTCAGGGTTTATCTTCTCTTTAGATTTATTAGGTTGGTGCAAAAGTAATTGAGGTTTTAGCATTGTTGAAATTTGCCATTTGATATTGGAATATATTCTTAAATAAATGTGGTTATGTTATACATCATTTTAGTGCACATTTCTCGCTTTATGTTTTTTTTATTTGCTGTTTATGTTTATTTTAGACTATGGAAATGATGTTAGACAAAAAGCGATTTCTTATTCAAGTTCAAAATGGGTTGTAAAGCAGTGAAGACAACTCGCAACAGCAACAACATATTTGGCCCAGGAACTGCTCATGGACATACAGTGCAGTGGTGGTTCAAGAAGTTTTGCAAAGGAGACAGAAGTCTTGAAGATGAGGAGCACAGTGGCTGGCCATCAGAAGTTGACAACAACCAATTGAGAGCAATAATCAAAGCTGATCCTCTTACAACTACATGAGACGTTGCCGAAGAACTCAATGTCAACCATTCTACAGTCCTTTGGAATTTGAAGCAAATTGGAAAGGTAAAAAAAGCTCGATAAGTGGGTGCCTCATGAGCTGACCAAAAATCAAAAATGTCTTCCTTTTGAAGTGTCGTCTTCTCTTATTGTACGGAACAACAGAAGCCATTTCTTGATTGGATTGTAATGTGCCATGAAAAGTGGATTTTATACAACAACGAGTGGCAACCAGCTCAGTGGTTGGACCGAGAAGAAGCTCCAAAGCACTTCCCAAAGCCAAACTTAGACCCAAAAAAGGTCATGGTCACTGTTTGGTGGTCTGCTGCCAGTCTGATCCACTACAGCTTTCTGAATCCTGGTGAAACCATTCCATCTGAGAAGTATGCTCAGGAAATCGATGAGATGCACTGAAAACTGCAACGCCTGCAGCCGGCGTTGGTCAACAGAAAGGGCCCGACTCTTCTCCATGACAACGCCCGACCACACAGAGCACAACCAACACGTCAAAAGTTGAATGAATGGGGCTATGAAGTTTTGCCTCATCTGCCATATTCACCTGACCTCTCGCCAACCAGCTACTACCTCTTCAAGCATCTTGACAACTTTTTACAGGAAAAACGCTTCCACAAAGAGCAGGATGCAGAAAATGCTTTCCACGAGTTCATTGAATCTCAAAACACAGATTTTTACAATACAGGAATAAACAAACTTATTTCTCATTGGCAAACATGTGTTGGTTGTAATGGTTCCTATTTTGATTAATAAAGTTATGTTTGAGCCTAGTTATAATGATTTAAAATTCACAGTCCGAAACTACAATTACTTTTGCCCCAACCTAATATTTATTTATTTTCAATTAGCTTAAGTTAGCCACAGTTAGTTTCTGTTACTTATAACCAAACCCTAACTGATGATATTCATGCCAAATGGAGCATGAGACACAACAGGTTGCTAGAGCATGTGTTTTTCACAGGTTTCCATTTTATAAATGACTATCATTTGGGAAGCAGTATGATTCCAAACATCAAAGTTTTCTAGGGATTGGTTTCTGTACTTTTCACTAGGATCTTTCCTCCACAGGGCAACTGCCAGCATTCTATGTAACTCATTAAATTTGAGATTCAGGATACATGGGAGGAAGAAAAAGCATGTCGAATTTTGTGAGTCAGTAGTCCAGTTTGATTGATCCAGTAAAGCCTCAGAAGGAAAGGGAGATAACACGCCAATGTTCCAGATACTAATATACCCGTAGGTAGGGCTGCGTGTGCCAAAGACAACAACGGACTTAAGCCACAGACTGGACTCCACAGTATGCAGAAGCCCAGGTAAGAAGGAAAACCTCACTCAATCATCCAAGTATTTTATATAAATAGCACCTTTTAAATAAATAGTTCAAAAAGAGATTAGCGAACATAGCAGCATTATTCACAATAGCTAAGATGTTGGACACAACCCATGTCCATTGATGGAGAAGGAAAATGTGGTGTATATGTACAATGGAATATTGCTCAGCCTTGAAAAGGAAGGAAATTTTGACACATATTCAACATGGATGAACCTTGAGGGCATTATGCCAAGTGAGAGAAGCCAGTCACAAAAAGACTAGTGCTATAGGATTCCACTTACATGAGGTACTTAGAGTACTCAAAATCATAGAGATAAAAAGTAGAACAGTGGTTGCCAGGGGCTAGGGAAAGAGGTAAGTGGAGAGTCATTATTTAAAAGGTATAGAATTTCAGCTTTACAAGATAAAAAGAATTATGGAGATGTATGGTGGTGATGGTTGTGCAACATTATAAATGTATTTAATACCATTGAACTATACACTTAAAAATAGTTAAATAGTCGATGTTGTTATGTGTACTTCGCCGAAATAAAAGAAATTGGGGAAAAAAGAGCTTAGTGGAAAAAAGTAATCAGCTTTTCAAGAAGGACATTAGGGCAGGAGCTCTTTCTGTGATTCAGACATACAATGCCATACATAACCTGAGACCTGCACTTTTTACTTTTTCTTCTTATTTATTTATTTTTTTCAGACTCCATCTCTCGGAATTTCTTTTACAAGTTAGAGAGATAATATGAGCCCATTTTTCAGATAAGAAAAAGTAATGTCTCTGGAAAATGACTTATACGAAATAACAAAGCTAGTAAGTAGATAAGTCTAGTGAAGTCCTTGCTCTTAACAATCTGAACTTTTAGATATATATATATATTTTTCAGAATGTTATGTGGTACAAATGTTTTTGTTCATGGACTGATTTTGTACTGCTTGAGTCAAAATTATAAGTGTACCCATCACCCAGATAGCGTACATTGCACCTGTTAGGCATGATTTCACCCAACCCCTCTTCTTCCCTCCCACCTGCATGATTTCCTTTGAGTTTTCTTCCATCTGTGCACATGAATGCTGATTGGTTAGTTCCAATTTAATAGTACATGTGATGTTTGTTGTGAACCTCTACATATTTCATAATTTGAAGTAAATTTCAAATTCCATAAGTTTTATAAAGTACACTATACTTTATGTGTATGGTATTATATGTATCGTACTGTATATGGGGTTTTCTCTCAGTGTCCAAAGATTGTTTATTTCAGCCTCAAAAAGAACGTCAGTTTTTCTGAGAACCCCAGATGCTCTGAGCCTTATATGCTCCTCTAGAAATAGTAATTAATACTAATGCTGATAATAATAATAATTAGACATTATAGATCACCTGTTATTACTTAGTCTATGCTAACCCAAGTGTATGCATTATTTTATTTAATCGTCACAATGACTTTAAAAAGTAGACATTACTATTATTACTCTTGTTTTCCTTTTTGTAGATGAGGAAACTTGAACCTAGAGAAGCATAAGCCCAAAGTGAGTCTTCTCCTTACTAAGAGGTAGAGATGGGATTCAAGCACGGGAAGCTTCACCTTCTACACTTGAACTTTACTTTTGCTTGGTGGGTTGCATTTTTGAGTTATCATTTCTTAAGGAGTGAGAAATGATAACTCTAGAAGTTACTGAGAGCAATATACTTATTTCTTTTCTAGCAGTCAAAAGCAAGTCAAATTAAATTCTCCTTTAGGAACAGAGTATCGTGCTTTTTTCAAATTAGTAATAGTACCTGATTCAAAGGCAAGCCTCCTTCCCACCCAATCTCCCAGCACCTAGCTCTTCTATGTGTTTTATTTTAAGCCCCAACTAGAATCCATCCTTGGTTAACCTTCTTGGCAGTTGGTTACTCCCTCCTCTGTTCTCCCATAGAATAGATGACAGTTATAATGGAATTTTTTGGTTACATAGCTGTCTTCCAATTAGACTGCAAATTGCTCTACATTTGGAACTCGGATTATTTGTCATTCTATCCCGTGAGCCCAACACAATGCCTGGCACACAGCAGCACTCAGGAGTAAGTGCCGATGAATAAATGATCCAATGAAGTCTTCATTCGAAATCCAAATTGACCTCTGCTCTGCAAGTACATTTTTAAAAAACAGCACTCCTCACACTTGATGTCCTCCCCTTCCCTTGATTTCAATTATTTACATCAGAATTACTTAATCATGTGGCAGATAATTAAGGAATACATTATTTATGTTAAATAAATTAACCCGACATCACTTCTCCCCTCATTCCCCTTGGCTGCGGAGCCTGAGTTTCAGTCATCTCCAAACAAGCTCTGGCATCTTCTGTGCCCAGGCGGCAGCACTGTTGTGGCTGCTTGTTCTGCCAGGTCCTATGACAAGTTTGCCTCTCGGCACGTGCACTCCCAATCTCTTTTCTCAGTCCTCTTGCTGCTTCACCTCGGCTTTTAGTCCTGGTAGCCGCTTAACCATGGCAACTCCTTGACTTGTTTGGGCCTCAGTTTCCTCGTTTGTTAGTGGCTTACAGAGTTGTGGTAAGGACTTAATGAAGTAATGTGAAGTAATGTCTTGGACCCTTTTGGAAATAAAATGCCAGCTTAATCATTCTGTGCCCCAAAATACATTGGTATCCTATTACATGTCTGTAGGAGGCATCTATATTTACAAGCAATAAATTGGAGTTACAAAACTGTGCAATGCTGGAGCTGGAAGCATTTTATCATAATAATCTATTCCAATTTCTATTTTTCATAAGAGAAAATAGACTCAGAGTGCATAAGTCATTTTTCCCAAGCTTACTAAACTATTAATAGTAATGATCAGCATTTATTAATAATAACTAACATTTAATGAGTCTTGGTCTGTATCAGACATTGTGCTAAGGGCTTAACATATTTCATTCCCTTTAATGACCACAGTATCTTGAAAAAAGTATTACTCTTCCCATTTGACTGCTGAGGAAACTGAGGCAGAGAGTTTGAAAACTGTGCCCAGAGACATAGAGGCAATGATGTCAGTGTCAGGGCTCAAGGCCAGGCCCATCTTAGATCAAGAGCCCAAATCCTAGCCCATTATGCTAAATTACTTCCCACAAAGTGTAGCCATTTAGGAGTAGAGCCCAGAGTAGGCACTGGATCTCTGGCCCCTCGCTTGTAAACCAGAGAATCGGTGTTACATTAATACTACCTCTTAGCCTACCAACCCCCAGCTGCACGCCCCACAGGTGTACAGTCCATCTCAAAAGGATATCTCCTTTTTGCAGAAACAGTTACACTAGGTTTCTAATCACCTCTTCATAGATTTGTAAGGCTGAGCTCTGCCTGTCAGTATCCACGTCTATTTAGATATTCTCTTTGTCTGCATTTGTGCTGGTGGAGTTTTCACATTGGTAAGAGCACTCTCCTTTGCCACCAAATGGTAAGTGCTCTCTGAAATATCTGTAGCATTTTCACACCTAATGGATCTATCTGAGCACATTGGTTAATAACATACATTTAATCCATAGACAATGGCTATTTCCTGTGATTTAGATGGGCACTTACTTGTGTGGTGTATGACACTCAAGTGTTCTGTCAGCCCCCAAACAGAGCTTTTGGATTTCAGATGTCGAATATAACTGTTGATTCTGACTCAGCAGTGTTCCATTTTCTGTCCGGTGTTTATGTGGAAGCAGTTGAAGGCTTCAGGGAATTTATGTAGCATGCCAGTATTTGAGTTCACATCAGGGAAAATGCTGTTCCCATCTTTGCTGCGTGGACTATGTGTTTTATTAAATCTGCTGTGATGGTTGAACATGCTGTGTTGTGCAGAAGATGGTGTTTCCCCCAGAGAAAAGATCCTGTGTCTGATTGACAGGGCAGGTGACCACAAGGTCAAGGTTGCTTAGTGGTATCGGCCATCTGTTATCTTGGCAAGTATTTGACTGGAGGGCATTAATGTGTTTGTAATTTCCCAGTTGATCTGAGACTAGGGTTAAAAAGACATTGTTGCCACTGGGAGCTGCAGAGCAGGTCTGCACTAGCAGTCCACCTCCTGGCTTCCTGCTCAGAATGGCATGGGCTGTACTCAACTTTATTTTTGGGTCCCCTCCCTGACAAGTCATTGAGAGGGCAGCCCATTTTGTCATGCTGCTTGTAGAGAAAAGCAAAAAGCAGCTCCCATCAGTGGGATTATAATAAACAGATTTTAAATCACTCTGAAAGGTCTTGATCATTATAAACCTTTCTAAAGTAAAACAGCCAACTCTTCAGTTTTGTCAGAAAGGAATGAAATCGCAATGTCTATTTGGGTGTTCATTTCTCATTGCCCCATTTAGCTGAGAAGTCTTTGCTGAAACAGAAGGTTTTGATTAAGCACTTAATATGCAAGCAGACATTTACCTGTTGTTGAGCCTGCTGCATCGGTGAGGAAAGAAGTTATAGTTCTAGAGCTTTTGTGGTAAATGGTAAAGTCATTTCCTTATACTTTCTTCAGTGCAAAATCCACAACAAGTAAAACACTTCAGAGAAAGATCAGCTATAAAACGTCCTCACAGCCAAACTGAAATCACAGGAGAGCAATACTGACGAACAGGAAACAAGAATTTAGCATCGTAATGAATGCATTGGTGTATCCTGCTATCTATCGATCTATTGAGTTTAGGCAGCTCTCCCTTTTAAACTAAAACAAGGAATAAAAGCAGATGGAGATGAAATTCTTAAGCAGACTATAAGTGAATCAAGAAAAATAACATATTTTCAGACTTGGTGTGCTTTAAAAAAGAATAAAGTAACCCAAAGAGATAGGAGGATTTATCAAGAAGGCTCACTGCTGACGTTTAGCTTTTGGCTGGGAACTTCAACTCCCTAGAAGTGTTAGTCTAGCAGAGGACCAACATGTGTAAGCTAAATTTTCAGAAGATATCTGAAAACTTAAAAATATTATGAAGATAAATCCAGATCTCTCTTGCCTCCTGATATTTATCTCTATACAAATCATGGCTGAAGACACCCAAGTAAATGCATGCACCTTAAAACTAGCAATATCTTTGCAAAGGATCTTTTGGCCTAGTTCAAAAGATAGACTCTAGATTTTCTCATCTCAGAGATGAAGGGATTGGGGGATTCTGGCGGGATTTGGAATGGGAGAGTCTAGCTGTTTTGACCATTGTGATAACGCTGCTTTTGATTGATAACAAGAAAATCATTCCCCAAAAGTCCTGCTTTCCTTATATTTCCTAAAATGTAGTCAGATCCTTAAAGAATCCCCTCTAAATTTTATTTTAATAGGAGACACCAAACTGAATACCATAAAAAAAAAAAAAAGTCACCATTTGCTTTACAGTCCCCACACAAAAGCAAAGGGGTGTGTATTATTGGCTGAAACTTCCACCTGAGAAAACATACTCATTTCTGTTCTTCACCATATCAGACTGGCGTTTACTGAGCTCTAGAGAAATTGTATAGACTTCTGTTATAGACCAGGTGAGAAATAACTGAGAAAGAAGGTTAAAGAATCATCAAGTGATCAAAAGCAAGTTGTTTTGCCTTTCTAAATATACTTACTTAGTTTCAGAGTAGATTTGGTGGCAATGAATCATCTTAGTTTTTCTTCTTCCGAATTGTGTTTTGTTTTGCTTTGTTTTTGCCCTTCATTCTTGGAGGATATTGTCACTGGATATAAAATTTTGGATGGTCAATACTTTTCCTTCAGCACTTTAAAAAGGTTTTAAACTTCCTTCTGGCCTCCATGGTTTTTGAAAAGAAATCTGCAGTCATTCAAATTATTGTTTTATTATACATAACATTGTTTTTTTGAGATATTTTTCTTCATCTTTGGTTTTCAGTGGTTTATCATAATTATGATATCTCTAAACATGGATTTCTTTGAATTTACCCTGTTTACGATTTGCTACCCTTTTTGAATCTGTAGGTTTAAGCCTCTCACCAAACTTGTTTTCATCCATTATTTCTTCAATTTTTTTTTTTTTTTTTTTTTTTTTTACTACTGCACTCTTCCTTCTCTTTCTCTGAGATAATAATAGGCTTTCGGTTATTTTTCCGATAGATTCTGGGTTTGGTTTTTTTTTCCAAAATTGTTTTGCTCTTTGTTTTTCAGACTGGACAATTTCTATTGTTCTATCTTCAGATTTATTTACTATTTCCTTTGCTGTCTCCATTCTGCTATTGAGCCCATCTTGTGAGGTTTTTAATTTTGTTTATTGTATTTTTTTCAGTTTATTCCAATCAATTCTTCTGTATATCATCTTTTTCTTTAAGGAGACATTTTATCTTTCCAGTTGTTTTAAGTGCATTTGTAATTGCTTTTTGGAGCATTTTAATGCTTTAAATTCTTTATCAAACAATTCCAACATTTTTGTCATCTGGGCATTGGTGTCTGTTATCTTTCCCCATACTTCAGTGTTCGAAGGCTTTGCAGTGCTATTCAGATCTGCTCCACCTGTGTGCCACATAGTGGCTACCCTGGGACCTGGCAGTGGTCTGTATGTTAGTTCAGCCATCAAATTATTTAATGCCCTTATTAGAATCAGATCTATATGTGCACAGCTAGGAGGCGAGTCCAGCAGTTTATAAAGAATCTTATGGAGGTGATCTCCCAAACTTTTTCTCTACAATCTCCTTAATATGTTCCATTTCCCTGGAGTGACCTTTTTTAGTTCTCCATCTAGAATGCTGGGGCTTTGGTAATCCTGCTCTGCTACGCACGACTATGATTATGTCTGTATCCAGGGCCAAGTTGCAGGAAGACAAAGGGGGAAAAAAAAACTAACAAAATGGTGTTCATCCCAACCTCTCAAAACCATAGGTCCACAAAGTGAAGAGGAAAATGCTTCTCTCTTGGATTTTTGGCTCCTGTGGGCTTTTCTTTCTACCAGTACTGCTGCTACTACAGGACTGCTTGGGGGCTGGAGTGTGAAAACTGGAGAAAATAATGAAGGAAGAAAAATGAGGGATGTCTGCTCTCTCTCTGAGTGTTGGGAGTTCCCTTTCCTTTTCCTCCAGCCAGAGTGAGAGGGAGCTCTCTTTGTACCTCAATATTCACTTTTGGGAATCAGATTACATTAAGATCAGGTTGAAAGAAACCACAAGAAAAAAAAAATCAGTGTACTCATGGCCAGTCCAGTTGTACTGTGAATTGTTGTCTTCTTTCCCAATCTGCATGATGCTATTTATTTTTCGAAGTCCTCAAATAGCTGCTCCAATCATCCTTTCCAGGTTTTATAGACATGTTCAGTATGAGAGAGTGGAACATGCCTATTCCACCTTATGTGGTACTGGAACCAGCTTGCTTAACTTTAAATATTAGTAATTATAGGCCCAGCCTCACATAGAGCTTTTAGAATACTTAACACAGTTCTTGAACTTTACCATGTAAGTAGCACTAATTTAGCGTTACTATTATTACCAAAAAAAGGTACAACTATGCATTAGTGAATTTTAGAAATTAGTAGGTACTTTGAGTGTTGTCCATTGAGTGAGTACTTGGATCAAGTTCACAACAACTTGTTTCTTTTTTAAGTTCCCAAATTGTCTTAAGTGAAATGTTATAGATGCTGCAGTAAGTACTTTTAGCAAAGACTGTACTATATGATTATGACTCACGATTTTCTTATGTGATGAACTGATAAATGTTACTTTTAAACAAATCTTGAATTTACTATTCACCCTGTTTTAAAAAATGTAGGAAAAAGAGAGTATCCTGTTTATCAAGATAGAGGCTCAGAGTATCAATCTGTGTAAAAAAGAGAGAGAGAGAGAAAGAAAATCATTCTGTAAAACTGTTCCACATTATTTGCATTCTACACAAATGGATATCCAATATAATTTTAGATTGCTCCTATACAAGAGAATGCAAGGTGCTGTGGGCCTCTAAGGACCACGGTCCATTTTAAGTAAGATTTCTTCTTAAACTAAAGCAAAGGATTTGGGATATCCATGCTATAAGGCATTATTGGCAGCTTTCTCATTTTTTTCCTAAATGGAAAGGTAGGTATAGTTGGAAATAAATTCCCTTGTGATATCTGGTACTTCTCTGCTCTTCTTTTCCAATTTTGTAAGGTCATGTTGTCTTTTTTCTAAGCCAACAACATGATAAGTGATTTCATATTAATGTTTTGGCTAAAAACTCTACTACATCTCCCATGGATGGTAAACTGTTAAAGAATAGGAAAACTAAAGCCGAGCATTGTGGTTCATGCCTATTATCCCAGCAGATAAGGCAGGAGCATTATTTGAGGCCAAGAGTTTGAGACCAGCCTGGGCAACCTATCAGGACCCAATCTCTTACAAAAAAAAAAAAAAAAA
>CAUYRT010073383.1:0-18616 GCA_963574885.1 Lepilemur ruficaudatus
TGCCTCAGCTCCACCTGAGATCACTTGGCATTAGATTCTCATAAGGAGATGTAATCTAGATCCCTTGCATGGGCAATTTATAGTAGGGTTTCCCTTTTTTGCTCTTTAAAACATTTTCTGTGAGGTAGGAAGCATCCCTTCCTTGAAGTTTTGCTAAAAATCATCTATAAAATAAAATAGTCTCTGGTGGCTCTGGTAGGTCCAAAATTTTGACCACTGATGTCATTTCTTGTTTCCAGTTTCTGGCAAGGCTCTGAAAGGACTGCTTCGTGGTCTACCAGGGCTGGTTTATTTACCATCTGAGTTGAGTAAACTAACTACAAACAGGTCTGTAACCACGCACCACAGGAATATGCTCTTTGCTCAGCAGTTCTGGTGGTCATCATGAACACCGTCATTTTTAAATATGTTGGCTGTAATGTACTAAAAAGCAAGCCTTACCATAAAGCCAAGGGAAGGAGAAAGATGCTAATAAATATCAGTGGCTTGCAATGGACCCAGAGTGATGCTAGGTGTGTTCTCTAATTTAAATGTGCATTATTTTAAAAAGTAACACTATATATCTTCTGGACAACTATATTTATACCACCTTTAAGGTAAAGAGGGAAAATTCTCCAATGTCCTTGGCAATCTTCGAGAAAATTACTCTGTAGTTGTGCAAGCAGAATTGATTTTAGAGCTGCAATTATGCGAGGGCATAGTCAGCATTGAGTCAGAGGGTTGTTTTTGCAAACAATCTCAGGAGAAGCCAGATTTTTCTAGAATCACTTTTTTTTTGATTTGCAAAGTAAAACTTAAAATATTTCAAAGTGCCTTTGTTTTTAATCATGTGGCTGATTCTTTTTAAGTAAAAATTTCACTTGAAATGAATACAGGCCTACCCCCGGGAATTACTTTCCAAATCTAAAAGAATTTAGATAAGCGTCCCTCTTAAATTTAATTCTCTTTTGAAGAGAAAAAGTAATGACTTTCAAAGTACTTAGTGTATTACAAAGGAGTGGCAAGGGGAAATAAATTTCCTTTAATATAACCTTTTATTTTAATAACATAGGTACAGATCTGACTGAAAGAAAGTCTTTTTTTAGTATATCAACTGTATTATCTCAAAACAAGGGTATGCACTGAAAATTGAGTCATGAAAACACAAACTTTATCTCCTGTTGTTAATTTAGTGTGTCAGAAACACCTGCTGGAGGTAGGACATCCTCTCATACACATTCAAGTCTCACTAGTTAATTGCCAAATAAAACCAGATTTTGTCTTAGTTCGACATTTTAACCTATTGGGAACCATTTCTTATAAGCAAATAAATAAATTCTCATGGTCTTTTCTTCTCTTACTGCTCATAATGGAAAGCGACATGATTGGGTTTCTTGGACCTTGTTTCAGGAGAAATGGAAAAATCCAACCTTCAGTGAGATACGCACCACAGCAGCAAAGCAAGGAAAATGACACTTTGCTATTCACTGGGCTTTGTCCCCAAACCCCAATATGGATTCCCAGGAAATGAGGCTAACCTAGTGGGGGAATTATGTTCATAGATACTAGGTAGGCCTAAGTGGCATCAAGTCCTTTTTTTTCCAGAATGATAATGATGTCCTTCTGTTCAGATAAATGAACATTTTCATCTTGATTGGCTCATTTAAAGGTAACCACACTCTGTAATCTCATGCAAAGTGAAAGGAGATGTGTTACCCCATTTTGCACTGCTATAAAGGAAATACCCAAGGCTGGGTAATTCATAAAAAAAGAGGTTTATTTGGCTCATGGTTCTGCAGGCTGTACGAGAAGCATGGTTCCTGCATCTGCTTCTGGTGAGGGCTTCAGGAATCCTCCAGTCAAGGTGGGAGGTGAAGGGGCAGCAGGCATGTCACATGGTGAGAGAGAGCAAGAGAGAGCCCATACTCTTTGAAACAACCAGCTTGGCGTCAACAAATAGAGAGAACTCACTCATTACCACAGGGGGAGGGAACCGAGCCATTCATGAAGGATTTGCTCCCATGAACCAAACACCTGCCACCAGGCCCCACCCCCAACTCTGGGGATCAAATTTCAACGTGAGATTTGGAGAGGGCCAAATATCCAAATCATATCAGGAAACAAAGAGATATTGGTACAGTTCATTGCAAGAGAATCCAGTGCCTTCTTCTGGACAGAGTTAGTCTTTACAGCTTATGTTGGTGTAATCTGGGTACATGCTGGTTCGTGCTTGCTTGAGACACGTGACTCTGCACCCTTTCCATTTGGAATGGCCGCTTAGTATTCAATTGTCCTGATAGTCTGCCAGTTATTTAACCTTCTCTCCAGTGTCTGTTTTTTTGTTCGTTTTTTCACTTTTTGCTTTTTAATTTTGTGTGTGTGTGTGTGTGTGTGTGTGTGTGTGTATGTGTGTGAAAGAGAGAGAGAGAGAGGAAAAGAGGGAGAGAGAAGGTCATAGCATCATTTTGCCGTAGGGTTTAGAGGTATGTTGTGATGAATGTGATGACGGCTCTCACACTGGGAGCTTTGGTGGCAGTGGCACTTTTGTAAGTGAGAGAGTAATTGCTGAAGACCGTTCTGTGTTTTGTCCATTATGGGAGATGTGAACCAGAGAAGTTCTGAAAAATTCAGCTTGGTGCTGTGCCCTGTGGGAGAAAGGCCTAATCTTTTTCAATAATATCAGTATAGTGCTTGTACCTAGTAGGTGATAAATAAATATTTTGTTATTTGTTGATTGGCTCTGTATTAAAGATGCCCCAATATCAACGTGAACCCTCCAGGTTTCTATATCTTAGTGCAGGTTGTGGCGGGTGGGGAAGAGGCCCTGCCTCGTGGTTTGCGATGTGGAATGGCTGTGCTGCACCAGGGGGTGCTTAGTATTCTGATGCTATGAGAGATGTCTACCTACTTACTAAGCTGCTATTGCTCCTTTTTCTGATTTTCTGAGGTAGTCCACTATGGTGCCAAAACAGCTATCTATAAAGGAACAAATTCTGTCAATCCTGAAGTTTTTGGGTTTGCATAATTCGAACGTTATTTTTGTGAGTTGTCCCTTTCCTCTCTCAGTGGATCGTGTGATATTTGAAAAATAAAATCTTGTTGTAGCCTCAGCCCTAGAAGCAGGGGAAGGGGAATGAGTCTACCTAGAATAGAAGTGTTGTTTTAAATTTAATTTTCTAGTGTCTAGTTGCTGTGGCTAGTCTGGATGAATGGATGAACAGTGAATAAAGAGAATGAACAGATAAATCAATATTAATGTTTTTTCTTTCTGTGCCTCAGAATCAATCATAAGACCATGGCTGGGTGCCAATTTTTGGCACCAATCAAAATGACAACCTTGGTTGCTGGGACCATTGCTTGATGCATTTGCTTTTGGAGGGCGGAGATAAACCATGGAAAGATGGAATGCTGTATTTTTCCACCAAGACATTGTATTTTTCTTGACCTTTTTTTTTCATTTAAAGAGGCCAATAGGCCTTTTGGTCCAAGGCTGTGTGCTAATGTTACCAGAGTTACCGCTATGCTGCTCAGAGTACGGGTGAACGCAGCATCTCCTTCCCTGGGAGATGCCAAGGGCTCTTCCAACATCATCATCTCAACATTTCCCAAAAAATGTTTCACCTGGAGACTTACTTTATAAATGTAGTAGCAAGTAAGTGGAGATTTTAATTATGCAGGACAGGCTGCATAATTTGCAGGGCCCAGTGCAAAATGAAAATGTGGGGCCCCTTGTTAAAATTATTAAGAATTTCAAGACATTGACAGCAGAGCATTAAACTAAGTGCAAGGTCCCTTTTAAGTGGGGGACCCTGTGCAACTTCACAGGTTTCATGTCCGTGAAAGCTGGCCTTGACTATCAGGGTGTTGGCAAAACGTTGTGTTGGAGACACAGCTTTTCTGAAGCAGGGACAGCAAGAGATGCCTCCATGCCTCTTTTTCCCTTCCTTATCTTGTCTCATGTTGCTGTATTACCTCATGGCCTCTGGGGTCCCTGCCCATAGTCCCAGTTTCATCTTCCTCTCTTTATCTGCTCCTCTCCCCCATCTGCTAGTCTAGCCTTCCCTGCTTCCATGCCGCGTCATCATTAGCAAAACGGTCCAAGGTATCTCTGCCAGTTGCTTATGTTTCCTGTCTTTCTCCCCTCATCTGTTGGCTCTGGCTTCAGATTCTGACTTCGGACACTCAGAGTTCCACCGCTTCTCTCCATTTCCACCTTGGTCACTCTAGGAGTTCTCACCTGTGTCATTACAGTGCAATAGTAGCCTCTGAACTACTTTCTGTGCCTCAGTTCCCCTCCTTTGCACCCTTCAGTCTATGCTCAAAGAGCAGAGCATGTCTCTTCTCCCTAAACCCTCGAAAGGCTCCCAATTCACTCATCTCATGTTATTTTTGTGTCCTAATATTCTACTACTCTCCCCTTTACTCTGTCCCAGACACTCTTGCCTCTTTGCTTTTCCTAAAAAATACCAGGCATATTTGTACCAGGGTTTATATGCCTCCTGTTTCCTTTACATAGAATGCTCTTCCTCCAGATGACCTTGTGGCTCGCTGCTTCCCAGGCTTCAGGTCTTTAAATGCCTACCCCATTTAGTGTTGCACTCTCTTCCAATCCCTATGCCTCACAATTCTGCTCAGTATTTTTTTTTCCTTAGCACTTTTCACCATCTGCTGGGTGATATATTTTACTCATGTATTTATTTATTGCTTGGACCTCCCTACTAGAAAAACTCCACAAAGGTGGGGATTTTGCCTACTGGTTCCCCTGTGAATCCCCAGTACCCAGGACAATGTCTGGGTGCTCACTTAATGTTGGCAGGTGGATAAATCTTTGCCATCATCAGGTTCCTTGGGTGTTTTCTGCTGTGTTTGAGAGCTCTCTGGCCTTGTCCAGCTTTAACTAGCTGGATATCACTTCCTGAATATCTTCACTTGATCCTCATTCATTTATTCAGAAATGAATTCAGGAACTATGGATACATCAGTGAAAAAGAGAGACTGGCCCCTTATGATATTTACATTTTAGTGGGAATGAAGGAAGAAAAGATAATATTTCAGATGATTGTAACAAGGCTGTGGTAGTTGAAAGAATGGCAGCCTTAGGTCTGTTAGTCTGGCAAGGCCTCTCTGAGGAGGTGACATTTCAGATGTGACCTGAATGATGAAGATCTAAAATGTGAGAATCTGCTGGAAGAAGTTTCCAAGCTATAGAAACCAAGTGTGGCCAAGGAGCAGAAAGAAGCCATTGCGGCTGGAGTGTGGAGACAGAGGTAATGCTAGGGCCAGGGAGACAGGATGATGGGCTGGCCTTGCAAGGCAGGTAAGCAGCTGGGATTTTCGTCTAGGTTCTTGAGTCTATGTTAAACAGTAAGCTCTTTTCTGGCTCGCAGGCCTCAACTGCCTCAGATGCCAATGCTTGTGGGTGCTCTGTCTCCTGGGGCACAGATCATGGGCTTTGGAGTGTAGTCTTGGGTCCAAATTCCATTTCTACCATTTACGAAGAACATGACTTTGGGTTTTGTTTCTTGAACTGCATTTACTCAACAAATATTTACTGTTACTTCCTATGCAGGCTGATGTTACAAACATTTCTGCCCCGGGAGGCCCAGGTACCCACCTTCCAGGTGGAAGATTTGTTGGAGTTGCTGATGCAGGGACTGGGGCCCTTAATTGTTGGATTTGGGGAGATCAGGGGAAGCTTGGGGGAGTGACTTGAGGCAGGGGCTTGTTACCAACCACACAGAAATATTTCAATATTGTAGTATTTTAATTGTGTAGTGTCAAGATTAAGCCCAATGAAGAGGATATAAGATCATGAAAACATAGTCTCTTTCCACCAGGCACTTACAGTTTTGTGATTGGGGAGGAAAAGCAAAGCCCTTGACATACATGGTGCTATGGTATGAATGTTTGTTCTTCTACAAACTCATGTTGAAACTGGATCCACAGTATGGCAGTACTGAGGGGTGAGGCCTTTAAGAGGTGATTGGGTCATGAGGGCTGTGCCATAAATGGATTAATGGATTAATGGGTTAATGGATTAAGGGGTTATCATGGTGGCTTTATAATAAGAGGAAGAGAGACTTGTGGTAGCATGTTCAGCCCCCTCACCATGTGATGTCCTGCACCACCTCAGGACTCTGCAGAGAGTCCAGACCAGCAAGAAGGCTCTTATCAGATGTGGCCTCTTGACCTTGGGCTTTTCAGCTTCTATAACTCTAAGAAATAAATTTCTTTTCTTTGTAAATTACCCAGTTTCAGGTATTCTTTTATAAGCAGCAGAAAACAGACTAAGACACCTGGTCTTATTTAATTTGCATATGACGCTGGTTAGGAAGCAGCACAACACAGTGGTTAAGAGTGTAGGCTCAGAACAGCTCTCTATGTTCAAATCCAGGCCAGGTTACTTACTTAGATGTGTGATCTTGGCCAAGTTACTTGTTCTTTCTGTGTCTCAGTCTCCTTTTCTGTAAAGAGGAGATAATAATTCTGTAAATAGCTGAGACAATACCAAATGCCTAGGGTTAGTGTGAGGATTGAATGTTTTCATACAGATATCATACTTATGACAATGCTTTATGTACATAACACTATGCTCATTTACAGATGAGAAAACTGAAGTTTAACAATCAATGAACCTTCTCAAGTTCACACTGGTGGAAGTGGAGAAGGCAGGACTGGAACTCAGATCCATAGATTTAATCCTGTGTTCCTTCTATTCCAGACCAATAATTCCTAAGGGAGCTGCTAGTGAAATTTTTTGTAGAGGTGTGTTTGTACTAATGATATTCCTTACCACAGTGCTAAGTTAAGATTAAGTTTAAAAAATGCTTAAATATTTTATTATAAAACTATATAATCCCATCAAAGAAAAGTTGGAAAAAGAAAAGAAAAGCCTAGTCTCTAGTTATATTTTGTCAAGGTATTGCTCCAGACGGGTAAGATGAGGCCTGAGAAAGAGTGGGATGGCTAGAAAGTGCTGCTCTCATGGGACCCACTTTGCGGCCTGGCGTTGATTACACTCGTGTGAACATGCCCCTGGGCCTCCAGTGCGGGGGGACATCCAAGGGCAAACTACTACCTAGAGAAAGAGGGTCCACTTGTGATGGCTGTTACCACCTGAAGGAGTGAGGATGACCTGGATCACTGGTGTCAGGGGGTGTATCGGAAGTCCAGGCACTGGATCCCATTCTGGACGATACCAATGCTCATCGTCGTGTTAAAGGCTCCAGGGGCTACCAGTGAAAACACAGTGCCTAAGTGAACTGTTCTCACACTTATTTAATAATGGGTTTAAAAGAATGTATAATACACAGTGGCATCCCAAGCACTTGGATCCTATAGAACATACTTTGAGAAATAAAGTAGTAGGAAGAAAATAAGTTCGTTTAAGAAAAATGTTTGGAGATACTGAGACAAAGGCCTGAGCTGAAAAAAAAAGATGATTTTCAGATGCTGACTTAGGGACCCAGAATGGGGCTAAGGAATGCCCCTGTTAGCAAAGACATGGCAATCAAGCAAGAGCAGTAGTGAAATGAATAGCCCCTCACTCAGATGTATGTCTATGTGTCTGCCTGGCTGCCTTCATGAATACTTTGTATCAACATCCACATTCCTACCATCACTAAGAATGTCACTTTTGGCCAGGTGTGGTGGCTCATGCCTGTAATTCTACGGAGGCCGAGGTGGGAGGATCACTTGAAGCCAGGAGTTGGAGACCAGCCTGAGCAACATGGCAAGACCCTATCTCTACAAAAAATAGAAAATTAACCGGGTGTGGTGGCGCATGTCTCTGGTCTCAGGTACTTGGGAAGCTGAGGCAAGAAGATTGCTTGAGCCCAGAAATTTGAGGTTGCAGTGAGCTGTAATGATACCACTGCACTCAAGCTTGGGCAACATAGTGAAAGCCTGCCTCAAAAAAAAAAAAAAAAAAAAAAGAAGAATGTCACTTTTATGAAGACTAATCTACGGCATGTGTGGTAGGCACTGACCCCCTCCTACTAAGTCTTGGCATCCATTTCCCTTTCCTGTTTATTGTTTATCCTCTATTTTCTTTTGGGGAACCTCCTCTTCCCTATTCTCAGTCATTATGTTTTAATTAATTAATAAGTTTGTTGACCCCTGTGCCAATGCTGCCATTTCTTCAGTGCTATAGTCTAAGCGACTATAAATTTCCCAATCAATTTTAATACCAGAGTTACACTGTATATCTGTTTATGTTTAGGTATAATATATCTGTGGTTTATATACAAAAAGGGTAAGATTATTTTTGTTTACCAAGAATGAATTTTCTCTCTTTATGGGGTACTATCACCTCATTGAGAATGCATGTCTTACATAAAAGATATAAAGATATATATATATATACTTGAAGTATATACAAGACATGTACTTGAAACCTGAAGTATATTTTTAAGAAGTTCCTTACTGAAGTTCTCTTGGTGGTACACCCTCAATTTTTCCTATCTGAGAGATAGTATTGCTGGGCACAGTTCCAGGTTGACTGTCATTTTCTCTCATCACTTTGAAGATATTACTCCACTATCTTCATGCTTCCATTGTTGCGCTTGAGAAATCTGCTGCTACTCCTTTGTAGGTGATCTGCTTTTCTGCTTTTTGAATGAAAGCCATTAAGATCTTCTCATTATCTTTGGTGGTCTGTACTTTCACCACAATGTGTATGAATTTATTTTTATTTATTCTGCTTAGTATATATTGTACTTCTATTTCTGAAGGTTCATTCTTTTTTCATCAGTTCTAGAAATTTCTTAGCTATTTTCCCTTCAATATTGCTTCTCCTCCATTCTCTCTATTTTTCCTTCTGGTACATGGTTGGACACATATTACTCTTTTGCTCATGTCTCTTAATCTCTTATGTGCTCATCTCTTCATTTTAACTGAGGTTCATCTCTTCATTATAACTAAGGTAATTTTTTTAGCTCCATGTTTTAATTCATAATTTTCTTTCAGCTGTGACTAACCTGTTGTTTAACTTATTCATTAAGTTTCAATATTAATTATTATAGTTTTATTTCTAGAAGTTATTTTGGCCCTTTAAAAATGTATTAGGTCATTTTTAGGATAACTTCTAGTTGTTCACTTTTAAAATTTTATCTTTTCTTTAGACACTTTATAACAGCCATGTTGAAATACTGCTTTTGAGACTATTTTAAGTCCTTGGGTGTGAACTATGGTTTTGTTTTCTGTTGATTCTCACTCACACTCGCTTATTTCCTTGTGTGAGTTTTGCGACTTTTTATAGTGAGCTCATATTTTTTTTGCTTTTTGTTTTTCCCTTTTTAAAAAATAGTTCTAGTTACTTGTCCCTTTTTCTTTCTTTTTTTTAATTTCAGCATATTATAGGGATACAAATGTTTAGGTTACATATATTGTCTTTGCCCCACCTGAGTCAGAGCTTCAAATGTGTCCATCTCCCAGAAGGTGTGCACTGCACCCATTAGGTTTAAATATACCCATCCTCTCCTCCCCCCCACCTGCCCGACACCTGATGAATGTTACTACTATATGTGAACTAAAGTGTTGATCAGTTAACACCAATTTGATGGTGAGTACATGTGGTGCTTGTTTTTCCATTCTTGTGATACTTCACTTAGAGAATGGGCTCCAGCTCCATCCAAGATAGTATAAGAGGTGCCAGATCACCATTGTTTTTTTGTGGCTGAGTAGAATTCCATGGTATACATACACCACATTTTATTAATCCACTCATGTATTGATGGGCCCTTGGGTTGTTTCCACATCTTTGCAGTTGTGAATTGTGCTGCTATAAACATTCGAGTGCAGATGTCTTTTTTATAGGATGTCTTTTGTTCCTGTGAGTAGATGACCAGTAATGGCATTGCTGGGTCAAATGGTAGTTCTACTTGTAGCTCTTTGAGTTATCACCATATTACTTTCCACAGAGATTGTACTAGTTCGCAGTCCCACTAGCAGTGTAGGAGTGTTCCTATCTCTCCGCATCCACGCCAACATTTATTGTTCTGAGACTTTTTGTTAAACGCCATTCTCACTGGAGATAAGTGATATCTCACTGTGGTTTTGATGTGCATTTCCCTGATAATTAAAGATGTTGAACATTTTTGCATGTGTTTGTTGGCCATTAGTCTGTCTTCTTTTGAAAAGTTTCTGTCCATGTCCTTTGCCCACTTTTTAATGGGGTTGTTTTATTTTATTTTTTGCTGATTTTCCTGAGTTCTATATAGATTCTAGTTATCAGCCCTTTACCACATGTGTAGCATGTGAATATTTTCTCCCATATAAAGTTGTTTTTAAAAAGCAATCCAAAGCATAATATGAGCAATATGGTGTCATTTATATAAATTGATGGGCGGTTGGGAGTATTAGTTAGAAACCTTTTGTCAATAGAGCTGACATTCATATTTACTGAATTTATTATGATTTTTCATTCACATTCTTACTTCCTTCTCCTTTTCCTTCCTTTCTTTTCTCTCCTTTCAAAAGCAGGCCTTTTTTTCCTCACTTATTTGCTTCATGGTTCTTTTATTTTAAAATATTTATTTTCTCTCCTTTTCCTCCCTGCCTCTCATCCTCCCTCTCTTCCTTTTTTCCTTTCTTCTTTTTTTCAAAAACAGGTTAATATTTTCTCAGAGAATGACTTCAAGCTGGTTTTCTATAACCAACTGTAATCAGCGTCAGATTTTCCCTTCAACCTACCATAATTCCTCAAACTGTCGGACTCATCCTCTGGGGGTTGTTTTGAAGAGTGCAGATCTGTGAGAGTAGAGGAAGTTTTTCACACAGGGATGTGGATGGGAGTGGGCAATTGTCATTCCATGCAGGTCTGAGGCCCTGGCTATGCACCTTCCAGCTGAGTGTCTGAGTTATCTTCTCCTTTCCTCCTCTCCTCACTGCTGCTGAGTATCTTTATATTCAAAATGCGCAGCATGTATTTAAATCATGCTGTCTGGTGCTTGGACCAAGGACTTATTTTTTCTCCTTAATAGTCTATCTTGTATTTGCAGCCCTTGTTTCTGATTATTTAGAGAGTGACTCATGTCTAGCTGATGGAATGAAGGGGAGAAGAGGCTTCTGGAGCAAGCAGTGTGAGCAGAGGGAATGGAGAAACTCATCCATTAATGACTAAATCATGTAGATAGTCTCAGGGAGGTAAATGAGGCCTTAGGTAGGGGTGGGTGCTCTTCAGGATGATATTGCCCCTAAAGTAGCATTTTCTGCAGCTTGTGGGGTGTGTGGCCTCTTCAGGGAACCAGGTTGGGCTGGATGTCTAGTTCTGACCTTTCTGCTATCTCTCTGCTTGACTGAGATCCTCACTTTTCCTTTCACAGCACCTCTAGAACACTGACAAGCCAGATTCCTGTATTGGAAACAAAATGATAGCAGAGACTAACAATTACAGGAACTCTCTCTTACAGACAAAGGGATTGCTTCTCCATTCTTTCTTTCCCCAATGCTTCTATGTAGCTGATCTCTTTCTGTAGTCTTGATAGACAGCCTAGAGATCTGGTCTACTCTTCTCTCCTTTCCTCTCTTCCCACTTTTTTCTTTCCACTATTTTGCCTGAAGGCTGACCAGAGTGAGGGCTATGGCTGCAGTGGGTCCATGACGGGTGGGAGTAGAATACTCCAGAGATCCTGCCTCCTTCCACCTTTACCAGTTTTCTTGGGCACCAGTCAAAGTCCAGCACACAGTAGGCACTGGGCACAACCGTCTTTAGTCTCCTCTTTGGTGCAAAGAACCTATAAAGATTCTAATCTCTACCTCCTGGGGACTAACGTCTCAGGCTGGCTGGCCAGTTCATGGCCTCTTCAATGGGTGATGCACTTGATACTTGGAAGAACCTCTGGCAGTAGGGGTACAGATTTGGGAAGGCATGAGGCTCACTTGCTGGCTTGGCAACCCTGTGGGCCTTTTCATATCCAGCAGCCTGGGAGGGAGCAAGGGAAAACCCTAAAGAAACTATAAGTTCAACAAGGTTACAGGGTATAAGGTCAGCACAGAAAAATTAATTCTACTTATATATGGCTATAATAAAAAATTAGAAATAAACACTAACAGAATTTGTCACCACTAGATTTGGCCTATAAAGAAATCCTTAAAAGTACTGTATATATTGAACAGAACAATGGACATCTGCCAGTGTAGAAACAACCAAAAGTAAAAACTCACAACTCTTATAAAACAGTAAAATAAGGGAGAAAACAAAGCAACTAGGTAGCAATCAACATGATGACTGGTATGATATCTAACATATCAATATTAACATTGAATGTAAAGGGTCTAAATGCCCACTTAAAAGATACAGGTTGGTGGAATAGATTAAAAAAAAGCACAACCCAAATATATTCTGTCTTCAGGAAGCTTGTTTAACTTGAAAAGATTTTCATAGGCTCAAGGTAATTGGGTGGAAAAAAATATTCCACGCAAATAGAAACCAAAAGCAAGCAGGAGTAGCTATTCTTATATCAGTTAAAATAGACTTTAAATCAACAACAGTAAAAAAAAGACAAAAATGGTCATCATACAATGATAAAGGCATCAACTCAATACAAAGTTATAACAATTATAAATATATATGCACCTAAAACAGGAGCTCCAGAGTCATAAAACAAATACCACTAGACTTAAGGAAAGAAACAAACAGCAACATCATAACATCCAGGGACTTCAACACTCCAATGACAGAACTAGACAGATCATTGAGGCATAAAATCAACAAAGAAACACTGGACTGAAATAATACTCCAGAACAAATGGACCTAAGATATTTACAGAACATTCTACCCCCAAACTACAGAACATACATTCTTTTTATCAGCACATGGAACATTTTCCAAGATAGATCATATGTTAGAGCACACAAGTCTCAGAAAATTAAAAAAAAATTAAATTCATACCATGTATCTTCTCAGACCATAGTGGAATAAAACTAGAAATCAATTCCAAGAGGAACTCACTACATAAATATGTGGAAATTTAAAAACCTGCTGCTGAAGGATCCTTGGGTCAGTGACAAAATCAAGATGGAAATCAGAAACTTTTTTGAATTGAATGACAAAAATGACACAAGCTACCAAAATTGCTGGGGCACAGGAAAAGCAGTGCTAAGAGAAAAGTTCATAGCACTAAATGCTGACATGAAAAAGACATAAAGATCACACATTAACAACCTAATGTCACACCTCAAGGAACTAGAAAAAGGATAAGAAACCAAATCCAAAGCTAGCAGAAGAAATGATCAAATCAGAACTAAACAAAATTGAAGCAAAAAAATTCCCAGAGGATCAATGAAATGAAAACTTGGCTCTTTGAAAAGATAAACAAAATAAATAGGCCACCAGATAGACTAACCAGGAATAGAAGAGAAAGAATTCAAATAAGCTCCATCAGAAATAAAAAGAATACATTACAATGGATATCACAGAATTAAAAAATATCATTCAAGACTACTATGAAAACCTCTACACATAAAAACTAGAATATCTAGAGGAAATGGATATGGTTTTGGAAACAGACAACTTCCCAGGCTTGAATCAGGAAGAAATAGAAATCCTTAACTGAACAATAGCAAGCAGCGAGATTGAAATAGTAATAAAAAATCTCCCAATAACAAAAAGCCCAGGACCACACAGATTCACAGCTGAATTCTATGAGACCTACAAAGAAGAACTGGCACCTATTCTACTGAAACTATTCCATAACATTGAGAAGTCTTCTATGAAGCCAGCATTACCCTGATACCAAAGCCAGGAAAAGAAGCAACAACAAAAAAAGAAAACTACAGGCCAATATCTCACTTGAATATAGATGCGAAAATCCTCAACAAAATACTAGCAAAGCAAATCCAACAGCACATCAAAAAGATAGATGAAAACATGGGGGAAAAACTCCTTGATATTGGTCTTGGCAATGGCTTTATGACTATGAGTCCAAAAAGCACAGAAAACAAAAGCAAAAACAAACAAGTGGAGCTATATCAAACTAAAGTTTCTATACAGCAAAGGAAAACATCAATGACATGAAAAGGCAACTTATAGAACGGGAGAAAATGCTTGCAAACCATATATCTGATAGGAGGCTTATATTCAAAACATATAAGGAACACAAACAACTCAAAGCAAAAAAAAAGGAAGAATTTAAAAATAGACAAAGGATCTGAATAGACATTTCTCTGAAGAAGACATACAAGTGACCAACAGGTATATAAAAAAGTGCTTAACATCACTAATCATTAGGGAAATGAAAATCAAAACCACAATGAAATATTGCCTCACACTTTTTAGGATGGCTATTATCAAAAGTCAAATGATAACAAGTGTTGGTGAGTATATGGAGAACAGGAAACCCCTTGCCCACTGTTGTTGGGAATGTAAATTGGCACAGTGGTTATGGAAAATAGTACGAAAATTCCTGAAAACAATAAAAATAGAACTATCCTGTGATCCAGCAATGCCAGTTCTGGTTATATATCCAAAGGAACTGAAATCAGTATCTCAAAGAGATATTTGCATTTCCATGTTCATTGCAGTGTTATTCACGATAGTCAATAAATGGAAACAACTTAAGTTTCATCAATAAATGAATGGATAAAGAAAATGTGAATATTATCCAGACATAAAAAAGAAGAAAATCCTGCCATTTGTGACAATATGGATGAACCCGGAGGACATTATACTAAGTGAAATAAGCCAGGCACAGAAAGACAAATACTGCATGATATCAATTACATGTGGAATCTAAAGAAGATTCCTTTAGAGAATCTAAAACTCACAGAATCTAAAACTCATAGGGACAGAGAGTAGAAAGGTGGTTGCCCAGGGCTGGGGTTGGGAGAAATGGGGGAATTTTGATCAATGGGTACAAAATTTCAGTTAGATGAATAAGTTCTGGAGATCAAATATACAACATCGTAACTATAGTTAGTGGTTGGTAATGAATTGTATACTTGAAATTTTCTAACAGAGTAGATCTTAAATGTTCTTGCTACACATACAAAATAGTAACTATATGAGTTGATGGATATGTTAATTGTGCTAATCACTTCACAATGTATATGTATATCAAACCATCAGGTTGTACACCTTAAATACATGCAATTTTTATTTGTTAAGAAAAATATAATTTTAAAAAGTAGAATTAAATTGGAAGAATCACGTTACCTGATTTTTTAAAAAATCTTTTTTTCCCATTTATTTTTTATTTGAATATATGCATGGGATACAAGTGCAATTACACTATCTGATTTTAAGATAAGGCTATAGTAATCAAGACACTATGATATTGGTTAAGGGATAGACATATAGGTCAATGGCTTTGATTAGAGAACACAGAAATAGACCTACACAAGTATGGCCTGTAGTTTCACAAAGATCTAAGACAATTAAATCAAAAAAAGTTGGTCTTTTCAATAAATAGTATTGGAACAATTAGATACCCATGTGTAAAAAATGTATCATGTACCTAAAGGTTAAATGAAAAACAATAACACTTTTAAAGAAAGCATAGGAGAAAATCTCATGACCCAGCATAGGCAAAGAGATCTTGAACATGGCACCAAAAGCATGATTCCTAAAGGAAAAGAAAATTAGAATAGACTTCCTCAGAACTGAAAACTTTTGATCTGAGAAAGAAAGAATAAAAGTCAAAAAGTCAAGCTAACGACTGGAAGAAAATATTCGCAGATCATATACCCAACAAAGGATTTGTATCTAGAATACATAAAGGGCCCTCAGAACTTGAAAATTAGAAAACAAATGACCCAGTTTTAATAATGGACAACATACCTCAATAAGCGCTTTACCAAAGTGGGCATAGAATGGCAAATAAGCACATAAAATTGTTTTACATCATTAGCCATTAAAGAAATGCAAATTAAAATAAAAATGAGATAACAAGACACACATTTGAAAATGATTAAAATAAAAATACTGACAGTGCGAATGAGGATAAAGAACAACTTGAAATCTCATACATTACTGTCAGAAAGTAAAATGTTACAGCCACTGTGGAAAATGATTGGGTAATTTCTTATAAACACACATTTACCATATGACTCAGCAATGCCACTCCTGGGAGAAACAAAAATGTATGCTCACACCAAAACCTACACCTGAATGTTTATGGCAGCTCTATTCATATTTGCTCAGATCTGCAAACAACCCGGCTATCCTTCCATGGGTGATGGATAAACAAACTCTGATGCATCCACACAATTGTATACTACTCAGCAATAAAAAGGAAGGTGTTGATATATACAACAATTTGGATCAAACTGAAAGGCATTTTGATGACAATTGTCTTCATAAGAAAATGAGGAAATACTCATGACAATTATGGTTCTTGTTTATGTAACCAGTCACATAGTGGTAGCTGGTATTTATAACCACCTTCTACTACCCATTCTGTATTCCCTTTGCTTTCAGCACCTCAGCTGGCTGTGGTTCTTTAGCTGGTGGGGTGACTCAAACTTCATTCTTGTAAGGTCGGCCATTCATAGTCCTACCTGGATTGGGCTGTTGTAATTTATCATTGACCTTAATCACAGGACCTGCCAATACTACGGGACTCCCTAAGGGATCTCCTGGATTCCAGACATACTCTTCCTTGACTCCATGGTGGAGCAGTAGTCCAGATTCCCCTTGGTAGTCAAGATTAGTCACCTCAGCCAACACAGTAACTCTTAGCTTGTTGAGTCAGAGGCATGAAGAGCCCAAAGTGACTGGGTGGCAGTCTTAACTTCCAGTTCAGTGGAATCATTGTTGTGTCTCTTGGAGGAAGCATTCTTCCACCTGGAACTAAGACTTCTAGGCTGGCAGAGCATAAAGATGTTGTGAGAACAGGAAGCAAAACTTTTGCAAGTAGGTCACTAGGGGTAAGGTTAGTGGTGCCACTCCCAGTTCCACCCCTTAATTCCTGGACCTTTGCATCCTGGCTATGACAGAAACCACACCACATATGGATGCTGATTCAGAGCATGTACAGCCTTCTAGAGAACCCCAGCCCTGCAAAGTATTGTCACCTACCTGGTGCTGTTAACTATGACTTCAAAAGGCCATTACCCTGTTATTTTTTACAAATACATTTGTTTGTGTGTCTATACATATACATATATAGAGCAAATATCTTTATTTTCTTTCCTCCTTTATTCCCTTATCATGTAACATAAATGTGTTGACTTTATATCAGTATTTAAGTATTGTTAATTTTATGTAATATTATTTAAGTTATGGGATATCAGCAGAAGAAAAACCTCATTTAAGGAATTTATCTCCTCTTCTGGGGAAATGATTAGTATATTTTTGGTTGTGTGCAGGACAGTTGTATTATGTTAGGCAGAATTATGACATTGTTATTGTCTTTATTTGGAGATTAGGTATGGTCTAAGCAGCTGCATATAGGTGCCACGTTGACAAGGGTTTGACTTGTGATGGTTAATTTTATGTGTTGACTTGACTGGGCTCAGATAGCTGGTCAAACTTTATTTCTGAATGTGTCTGTGAGGGTGTTTTTGAAAGAGGTTGGCATTTCAATTAGTAGACTGAGTAAAGAAGATCACCCTCACTAAAGTGGGCATCCATTGAGAGCCTCAATAGAACAACAACAAAAAAAAAATGGAGAAGGGTGAATTCTCTCAATTTCTGAGCTGGGATATTCATCTTCACCTTTTCTCAGACCACTGAACTCTTGGTTCTCAGACCTTCAGACTCCAGGGCTTTTACCAGCAGCTCCCCTCCTCCCTCCTATTATGGTTCTATTTCTGTGGAGAACCCAGACTAATACAAGCATGTAGGCCACTATCTACACAACGCTCTATTTAACCTAAACTTGCGGTCTCAAACCACTACTATTGATGTAGCCAAACCTCAGGTCTAGCCCTGGCCCCTGACCAGATAGGCAGTAGGATATTTTCCTACTGCCCACTGGACACCTCCACCCGGATGGGCTACAGCACCTCCCCATCTGCATAGTCCACACTGGCCTCATCCTCCTCACTCTTCCTCCTCAAATCATGATCAGCTCTTCCTCCTTCCCCCTCACCCTCAGCTAAGGGGAGCGGCTTCCACCTAGTCAGCAACCCCAAAAGTCAGATCACTAAAGATTCTCCCCATCATTTCACAGACCCTAACTTCCTAAAACTCTCACGTGAGTCTCCACCTCACCATCCTCCCCCCATCAGACTGAATTAAGTAAATTGTCACTTCTTTTGTTTACTTGGTGTTTTTCCTCAATAGATGTTCAATAACTGTTTGCTGGATGAATGAATGGATGAAGGAATTAATTGATCAAAATACCAGAGAGTCCCATTGGCCGATTCAAAGTGTGGAGCCTGCCCCCTGCCTGGGCCTTCTGCCTTCATGGAAGAAACCTGACCTACCACAACTGCTCATCTGACTTCAGAATTCCCCTGGAAACTGTCCCTGGGAGTCTCATCGTGGGCGTGTCCTCCCCAGGCCCAAACACCATCTTGGAGGCGTGGATGCTCCCAACAGGATGGCGCATGATGCTTCCTGCACTGGGCCCCACACATCCCCGTCAGTTTAACAAGGAAGGGTGCCACCTCCTTTTTCAAGACACGTCCACAGCCAGCCCCTCATCTGCAGAGTCCGGGGTAATTAGCCCCAGGGCAGCCTTCCTCCAGTTT
>CAUYRT010073387.1:0-41187 GCA_963574885.1 Lepilemur ruficaudatus
AAAAAAAAAAAAAAAAAAAAAGGAAAAAGAAGTAATGAGGGGCTCCAGATCTAGAGGCTGCCAGTATTAGCACACAACTCATTCTAAGAAATAAAAATGGCTGAGGAATTATACAAAAAATGAGAAATATATAAAACAGAGAACTGGTTGTAGGCTGTAAGAAGAAAATGAAAGGAAAATAATAAGAACTTAGAAAGTGAGGATTTCAGAAAAGTATTAAATAGGAACTGAAAGGGAGGTCTGGCCATGTGTAATTTGGCTTTTTTGAAGCAAACTTTACATTGACATTCAAGTATTCTAGGTGATCTCCAACCAAAAGCCAATTACAGTTTTATGGTCAATTGAACACCTAGAGTCTATTATTTCAGAAACAAATAAAGAATCATGATGGAAATTCTTTGTATAAATACAATATTGTATTAGATAATAATTATATGAAAATCTCTCCTTTCTGGGGATAAGCATGCTATACTATAATTTCTTTTATATATATTTATTTCAGAATATTATGGGGGTACAAATGTTTTGGTTACACAAACTGCTTTAGTACCATTTGAGTCAAAGGTATAAGTGTGTCCATCACCCAGATAGTGTGCATTGTACCCGTTAGGTATGAATTTACCCATCCCCTCCTCCCCCCTCACCTGCTGGGTTTCCGGTGAATGTTATTTCTATATGTGCACTTAAGTGTTGATTGATTAGTTCTAATTTAATGGTGAGTACATGTGGTGTTTGTTTTTCCATTCTTGTGATGCTTTGCTTATAAGAATTGTCTCTAGTTCCATCTAGGTTAATATAAGAGGTATTTAGTTCAGTATTTTTTATGCCTGAGTAGTACTCCATGGTATACATATACCACATTTTATTAATCCAGTCATGTATTGATGGGAACTTGGGTTGTTTCCACTTCTTTGCAATTGTGAATTGTGCTGCTACAAACATTTGAGTGCAGGTATATTTTTTATAGAATGTGTTTTTTTCCTTCAGGTAAATACCCAGTAGGGGGATTGCTAGATCAAATGACAGTTCTACTTTTAGTTCTTTGAGGTATCTCCATACTACTTTCCATACAGGTTGTACTAGTTTGCTGTCCCACCAACAGTGTATGAGTGTTTCTATCTCTCTGCATCCATGCCAAGCTATTCTATAATTTCTTACTGCCTGTCAATCTCATCACATAGACTATGAACTTCCAGAAGGTAAGCATATTGCTTATTTTTCTGAATCCCAAGTGCCTGGCATATGCTAGGAACTCAATAAAGGTTTACTTTTTAAATAAATGAACAGCAAAGCAAACAGCAAAAATGAAAGCCAACATTAACCTACTACCCACTGGGCAGGCAGCTAAATTCTGAAAGTGCTTGTTAGTAATCTCTACATGATGGCATTGAAGGAAACTAGATAGTGACTTAATCATTTCTTTGAGGAGGTTTGGGAGAAAACAGTTTACAAATGAAAGGAACCATACAGGAGAAACACAATTCCTGTATGATGTTCTAAGATGCGATATAGCCAAGGCTCATCATTAAGTTACAACTGGTAACAACACTTTTCTCTTCCAGACCTAGACGCTGTTTAGCCTTTCATCAGATACTCCCTGCTGTGCACCTTGTGTTTTTCCTTTAACCACACAATACCACTTGCCATTCCTGAGATAGCATATACACTTTTACTCCTCTGTGTCTTTGCTCGTAATATTTACTCTGCCTGGAAAGTTCTTTCCTATATTATCTTCCTAGAGAATACCTATTCACCTTTCCATTGCCAGCTTGTCTCACTTACCTATTGCTGTATAACAAACTCCCTGAAAACTGAGTGGCTTAGGCTGGGTGCAGTGGCTCACGCCTGTAATCCTAGCACTCTGGGAGGCCGAGGCGGGCGGATTGCTCAACGTCAGGAGTTCGAAACCAGCCTGAGCAAGAGCGAGACCCCGTCTCTACTTAAAATAGAAAGAAATTAATTGGCCAACTAAAAATATATAGAAAAAATTAGCCGGGCATGGTGGCGCATGCCTGTAGTCCCAGCTACTCGGGAGGCTGAGGCAGTAGGATTGCTTGAGCCCAGGAGTGTGAGGTTGCTATGAGCTGGCTGATGCCACGGCACTCACTCTAGCCCGGGCAACAGAGTGAAACTCTGTCTCAAAAAAATAAAAATAAAAAAAATAAAGCTGAGCCTCTAAGTTTCAAAGTTTAAAGATCCATAAAATTTAAAAAATAAGAATAATGGTTAATTAGTCCACTGAAATTTTAAAGGTAACAAGTCAAAATATTAATAATAACAGGCAATAATAATTACCCTGACTTCTAATGCCTGAGATTTTGGAAGAAGAGGGCACTTTTTTGTAGTAACTGTATTATGTTCGGTGTTAATTCTCACTCTCTTTTCATATATGCCTCTCCTTTTCTTTGACTGTTGTTGCCTTACCCTCTTCCTCAGCTCATTCTCACATGGCTTCATCTCCTTTTGCTGATGATCTTTCTCCCTCTTTCTTGTTGCTTTCTATTTGCCTATTTCCTTTAACCCAGAGATTTTAAACTTGGTCCCTAGAATCTAAGAATTCCTTGAATTGGCCTCAGGACAGCCTTTGAAACTCTATAAATTATTTATAAAACTTTTTGAGTATGTGCACATGTGAATTTTTCTAGTGATATGGATTATAATTTTAATTAATTTTCTCTAGGGGTATAAGATATTTTAAGGACCACCTTGATAGGCAAATTTTAAACATTTTCACTGACAATTATTTCTTGCACTCTTTCTTTCAGCCAACGGGCCATATAATCAGTGCTTCTAAAACTTTCATGTGCATACACCACCCCTGACAATCTTATAAAAGTGCATGTTCTGATTCAGTATGTCTGGGTGCCCCACATTCTGCATTTCTAACAAGCTCCCATGTAGTCTTAATGTTTCTGGTTCCCAGGAGCACAATTTAAACAGGAAGTCTAAAAGATATAATAAGCAAAGAAAAACAAATAAGTAAGACAGTGATCTTGTCCTCAAGAAACTTGCTATTTATAAGAAAAAACCTTTTTTGGCATACATAATCTATTTAACCCTTATAATAATATATCTTCAGCACTTAACTATACTCAACAATGGTTTGATGAATAAAGACTCAGACAAATAAATGTTTTAAAATGTGAGTATAAATTAAGTGATAACTTGTATATAATTGAGGATCAAAGAAGATAGAAATCAATGTAGCTATTTATTATATTTTGTATTGACAGTTCCTCATCTGGGCAAGTCCATGTCTTAAACATTTATTTTACTTTAAACAAAGGTGGGCAACAATTAAATTAACTTTATATATTTTATTGGTCATGATAGACTGACTATTGTAACAGACAACCCCAACATTTCAATGGATTAACACAGAAAGAGTTTATTCAAATCAGAGTCTGTGGTCTAATGTGTTCAGTGGAGGAGGTGGGATCTGTTCCATGCAGTCACTTAGAAATCTAGGTTCCTTCCATTTTGTGGCGGTACTATCTTCCGACCTTGGCCTCCAAGGTTCTTGCAGAAGGGGAAGAGAAGAGAGGAGCCCCTGGAAGGGGGCTGAGACATATGGTTTCAGTGTTGTACTCAGGACACGGAGAATAATTATGGGTATCGGTGACATGAGTACTGCTATGGTATTTTTTCCCCAACTGATTAGTAATCTTGAAAGAAAAGAAAAAATTCTTCTATTAAAGGAACATAAGTGAGTACACCAGGCTGTAACCTCTGCCAGGAAGGGCCTTGTCTATTTTGGCCGCTTATAATACCTCTAGAATATAGCACTGTGGCTGTCCCCTAGTATGTGCTCGCTGAATATTTGTAGACTGAATTAATATTCAAAATCTCTTAAAGAAATAGATCTAGCTGCCCTCATAGAAAGTGCATGCAAATTGAAGCTATGGAGATTATAAGGTATTGAAATAGTACTATGTGGTCTGGTTAATAAGAATCACAATAAATAAAAGACATAAAACTCCGGGGTTACTGCAGTAGATCTGAACATTACCCTATAACCCCACATCCACATCAGTTAACAAATAAAAAGCAAATCAAATTAAACTCAACTAATTTCCATGAATGTTAATCCAGATTGAGGGCTAAACTTTTACTTAATATTCAACTTTATTTTTTCTCTGCCCAGTTTCGAAGATCCCTCTTGCAGCTCCTATGTTTCCGACTGCTGAGATGCCAGCGGCCTGCTAAAGACCTACCAGCAGCTGAGAGTGAAATGCAGATCAGACCTATTGTGATGTCACAGAAAGATGGGGACAGGCCAAAGAAAAAAGTGACTTTTAACTCTTCTTCCATCATTTTTATCATCACCAGTGATGAATCACTATCAGTTGACAACAGTGACAAAACCAGTGGGTCCAAGGTTGATGTAATCCAAGTTCGTCCTTTATAGGTAATGAGAGATGGGCCTTAAATTGGATGCCACTTGTAGACTTCTATTATAAGGATGTTCTGGAATCCCCATTCTATCCATGTAATATCAACAGAACATTTGCGGCCCAGCCGGAAATCTGAATCGCCCATATGCTCTCTGGCCTCAGGAAGCGATAGAATAAGAACAAATTATTTTAACTCAACGGGTGCTTTACATAATGAAAAACCACTTGTGGCACAAGATGGGCATCTGGCACCATCATCTTCTAACATGCTGGAGATTTTCATTTCAAATATATTTTTTAAATGACTATATTTTCCAAGGCACATAATACGTTTTTCTCAAAAATACTTCACTGTAAAAATAACTTTGTCTCATATATATGTGTGAAATGGCTAGAAGATATTGAATTTTCTGTCGTGTTGTGCTCTGTTCATTGTCATAGCATATGTCTAGTTTGACCAACTCAAATTTATGAAGGAGGCAATTCTACAGTGTAAAAGAAATATCAATCCTCTAACTTTATCAGAAGCAAAAGACTTGCATGCGTAGTATGACACAGAAGAGCTTCCTTTAACGTGCTCCTGAGCAAGCTCTAGAAGGTACTGCTGAGAAGCATCATAGCAAAGAGAAGAGAATGATGAATTTTAAGGTAATCATGGTGTTTAATTATACAACAGTAGAAGATGTATGTGGTGAAGATGGTATTGATGGCAGAATGGTATCTCTATCTACTCCATTTCAAACACGAGCATGGCAGGGTTATCCTCTTCTTTTCATAATATCACATAATGTTGCTAAGAGTTCTGGATTTAGAAAAGGAGTTCCAAGTAAAACAATAGACACATTTGGAGGGAGATGAAAGTAAGTGTTAAACTGTTGTGCTCATCAGTCAGTCCACTACATAATTGATGGTCAGTGTTAGTGAAGAGGCCATTTTTCCAAGGGGTCACTGTTTAGTCTTGTAAGAGACCAGGGTATGCTAAGCCAAAATATGCCTCTTTGGCATAAGGATTATTTTGAGCCTAAGTCAATTGAGAAGAAGCAGACACAAGACAATCTCTGCCTACCCCATTTGCCTAAAAGCAGGACATAAGTTCACAAAGACATCCTCCCTCCTGCTCTCCACCAGGAAGGACAAGGTTGGTCACCAGAGGCACCTTTAGATCATTATCAGCCTGGAAACCAGCACCAGAAGAATCTACGTAACAAACTCGCATATATTTGCCTCCCCAAATTTACTGCCCCTACAGATTCAAATTTTTTCCTTTGTCTTGTCACTTGTCTGAAATTTTACTGTTTTTTGTTGAAGATGTATAAGCCGGGGAGTTCTAAGCCAGCTCTTTGAGATTTACTCATTCCCTGGGATCTCCTGTGTGTATATAAAATATACATGCTAATAAACTTCTGTTTGTTTTTCTCTTGTTAATCTGTCTTTTGTTATAAGGGCCCCAGCCAATGAACTTAAGATGGGTAGAAGGAAAAATATTTCTTCCTCCCTACAAACTAAACATAGATTATTAGAACTGAAGGAATTTTTTTTTGACAATACAGAAAATAAACAATGAATCATTTTATTGCCTAATTTTTATTTCTTAGATGACTCCTTCTAGTGTTGCATCTTCGTAATCATGTCTGAAGGACTTCTAACTGACTCCATCATCCTATTGAAGAGGGAAGAACCAAAGAAAACATTTTCACTAAATGTACTTTTAAAAATCAAGTTTATTGCTGGTTCTGCCACAGTATGTAGTTGAAGAATAAGTTACTAGATTGCTTCTGAGGGTCTGAAATGGAATAAAATAGTGGCTTTGTATTTCTATAAGAGTTATCTCCCCTGGTTTCCTTTCCACTCTCTTTTATATGTAGACATTTAACTTACAGACAAAACCCTTTACTATCCTTTACTTAGTATGACATTAGTACCCTTTTTCTTATCTTTAAAAGGTAATACTGGCATTTGAAGACTGGAAAATAAAATGGATTCATTTTGTAACTCTGTGAAACTCCCCTGAATTCTTCATTTACAATTCTGGTTTTACTAAGTATTGAATCTGAGCCCCGAGGTTAGACAAGCTCCGTTCAGGTAATGAAAAGTACGGTTACCATGTTAGGCAAGTTGCGATTTTTAGTCCAGGGTGTTGAGACAATCGTATTGTGAATCCTGTTATGTCTTCTAAAGGAAAAAAAACATGATTTGTACCTTCACTGAGGCCTCTGGGGCCTTTTTGAGAAGTGAAAAAGATCTTAATCCCTGCACTTTTATAGCTAGAATGACCCAACCTGAGCGTGCATAATGTGGTGGGGAAACTGCGTGTTGCAGCTTTAAAACAGTAGCGTTTTTCCCCCAGTAATTGCAATGAACATGTCCGAATCCCAGGTTTTGGCACCAAAGATGCCAGGGTGGGAGTCTGCCCTCCATACTTGTTGTGCTTTTGGCCGAAGAGTGACCAGACACAGCAAAGCGTCAAGTCCAGACTATTATCCCCGTCCTCTGACTCCTTTCTTGGAAAAATCACCAGCAAGTCCAATACAACAGTAAACTCAGGCAGGGAACAGTTTCGCAAGAGCAGCTCTTTATTGTAGAACAAAACAGGTCTGTCTCTGCCGGTGGAGAGAGACAGACCAACTCACTCAGTCACTCTCCACTCACTTCCTCACTTCTTGAATTGTTTCCTTTTATTATCCCAGTCTGGGGGAGGGCTCTTGGGAAGTATAGGATGTTATCAAATGATCAACAAGAGCCCTCAAAATTCCATCTCCCTCTAAGGAAGCCTAGCTGGGGGGTGAACCATAGTGCAGATTCAAGCTAATGGCATATTAATTACCCTTAGGTTACTCTAGGTCACTTTCTAAATCCTATCATGCCTGGGCTGGGAATTCCCAGATTGATAAAGCATCCCTTCCTTCCCCAGGTGCAGCAGCTGCTCAAGATAGAATTAAGGGTGGAGCAGCACCAAAATGGAGTGCCTGTCCTCATCCTTCTTCCCAGGAGGAGCAATTGCTTGAAACAGCACCAAAACAGGGAAGAGAAGAGCTGGAGATCCTATTTACCTAACAAACACACAGAGAGATTTTATATCAAATTTAATTATAAGCTGACAACTATCTTCCTTTAGTAAATTAAATATGGTGATGGAAACATGTTTTTGATCCTTCATTTTGGCCACAGAGAAATCAGGCATTTGCTATCTCAGAACCTTTATATCACCTGCTCATGAGACTGGGAATTTACTTTAGTGCCTCCATGGAGTTTGCAGGGAAACATGTGTTAGGGTGGGAGCTCATGGCTCGGTCTGAGAAAGAATTCTAAGCACAAAGATTAAAATAGTTTTAAAGAAAGAAGGTTTATTTTACTTCCCAAAGATGGGAAGGGCACAACACAAGAGAAAGAAAGGAGAAGCGCTGGCCCCGAGGCTAAGGGGCTCCGGACTTTTATGGGGAAAAAAGTTTATTGCTGTAGACTGATTAGCAGGAGATAGCTGTGAGATGTTAGGGTGTTCATTTTTCCCTTTTTTTCCTCCTTGAAGCTGTCTTATCAGTTTCCTCTGGAATGCGGTCTGGCCAGTCTGGTCTGGCAGAGGATTTACATTCCTTTTCTATTTGCTGGCCTCTTCAGAGTCCAGAGCACTAACCATTACACCAGGGAACCTCACATGCTCAGCTCTTTCCAAATGCTGGAAAAACAATCTCCGCAAGTGGTTAATCTTAAAGACAGTGAGTTAAGACTCATGTGGTTAATTTTAAAGACAGCGAGTTAAGGTCCATGCTGTTAATCAAACACAGGACAGTGATCTTTCTCTTCCCTTTTTCTGTCAGTTTATTAGCAAGGCCACCTTTCAATGTCCTGTATTTTGGAAGTAAGTGATCCAGTTCCATGGCCTTCTCAAGTAGTCCAGAAGTCTTGGTGACATGTAGTGCCTAAGTAGGTAGGTACTACCCATGGCTATTAGTGATCCAAAGAAAAAGAGTCCTTTCTTTATCACCTGTAAAGACAGCAAGAGCTCTCATTTCATTTGTCCAGAGATAAAATCTTGAAATAGACTTCATCTTAAATGACAAAAGAGTGTTCAGTTTCCTCTTTGTTCTTTAATCTGGAAACGGCAATCTAATTGTATGATCACCAGGCAAAGAATTGATATGGTCAAGGTAAAGTCAAGAATTGCAAGCTTCCCTCCTCCCTCTCTCCCAAGAAACTCATGATTCCAGGCAGTTCTGTATGAGGAATTCTTAGCAGTCAACGTCTGTGCAGCCATAACCACTCCCCACCCCCCCACAGTTTAGAGAAAAAGCTGTGAATTCTGTCTTAGCAGATCACTGTGCTGACGACACAAACAATTCAGTCACTTCTCAGACGCTGCACAAAGTCTCCAGGAAGAGTGGTGGGCCTGGTGGCCCCTGTGACTGAGAAGACAAACTCGCCCAAAGACTTTCAAACACCAGACCTTTGCCACCAGCAGTAAAACGGTCAGGTGCACGCCAGGGTCATCCTCACCGTACTTGCTGTCCTGCATTCTAACTGCCTGTCTCTTTTACCCTTTTAGACTTTTAGCTCCTTTTAGCTCCAGGGATGCTATTTTATCCATCTTTGTGTGGATAAATCTTGATTCCTTCCAATCCATTCTCCACACAGCAGAGTAATCTTTCTAAAATCCAGACCTGAGTCTATGAGCCTCCTTGGTCTCCCTGTTTCCCTCAAGATAGTGTTCGAGATGTCTGAGCCTCTGCTTAAACAGAAGTCAGCTTCCACTCTGGCCGTTCTTACACAGGTGCGCTGCCTTCCGGCTCTGCTGGAGTCCCGGCCTTTCCTACTTGGGCACGTTTCTCATGTTCTTCCAGCCTCCCCTGTGCAGTCCACTGCCGTTCTCCCCAGAGCGGGTTATCCCTCTCCACTGTCTCCTGCACTAGCTTCGGAACCAGGTGAAAGGTAGGGGCAGCGTCTTGCTCATCACTATGGCCACTCAATGTCCCTGCACTAAACAAAAACTATTTGTTGTAAAATTCCCAAAGAAGGTCAGGAATTTGAATGCCATTTGATGGTATTCTTGGGTCAACCGCCCAACATGAATGTATCACAGCATTACATTGGAATTAGTGTTTTATACGCAATTTAATATTTTCCACTATTACAAACTAAATCCATAAGACTATTGCAGGAAGTGAAAGTCAAGAATAGTTCACATTGCTAAAACAAAGTAAAAAGTTGAGAAGTACTGGCATTAATTTCTTTCTCGAATTTCTTCCCTTCAAAAGCTCTCTCTCTCTTTGCCTCTTCTTTGTAAAGTTGTTCAGTAAGCTCTCTGCCCTTTGTGTCTCAGGACATTTTTTGGTCTGGAAGGCAAACCTGTGGTGTCTGTAGTCCCATCATTTCTGTTTTGGCCTGATATAACCATAACCATAACACAACACTATGACATTTCAACACACCACATTTTTTTTTAAAACAGAGTGTAATCTGTTCCAACCTTTTTTTGCCAACGCCAGTGCAGCACTGCCTCGTGGTACCTTATCCTGGAAAAGACGACCTGTAGGGAAGTTTAAAATGTGGTTTTGTGTATTCTTTAATGGCTAAGCAGAGGATTAGAATGAGAAACAGTCTTAAATCCAGACCTTACCATGGTATAGAGAGGGATAAAGGTAGATGGCATCATAGCATGAAGAAATCTCTCTATGCTCTTTTGAAAAATGAACCACCTTGAGTTGACATGTGCTCGCATCTGCAATCATATGAGAGACTTAAAGAATACTTTTGAACAAAGTATATGTATTTCCTTATCACAACTTATCGTTACTCATCATTCTTACTCGTCACAATTCCAGACACAAAGTAGTCAGATTTTTTATTTTTATGATACTCATTCCTAATCCTTTCTAGTAAATGTCTGTAATATAGTACATTACCTTGAAAATACGTAGCAATTACACAAAACCTATTTTCCTCAGTGGAATATAAGAATTCCATTTCAGCAGAGAGTTTGTTCAACCAGATATGTGGGTAATCTGGGAGCTCAAAAATTTGACTGATTTCCTGTTGCTTCCTGGTTGGTTTGAAATACTGTTTATAGCAACAAAAGATTGTTTAAAGCCGTGTTTGCCTTAACCTACCTGTCCTGTTTGCCTGTCCTGTTATTCAGGACAAATGTGTTGCAGCTGTCCTGTTTTTAAAGACTCAGGCAGGATACATCAATAAAGCCTTCCAGTTTCTTACAGAGCTTCCTTCACCATATATAATGTAATTCTCCTCAAGTTGAAGTCACTTTCTTTCTTTCTGTCTGTCTTCAGAAGAGACGGAAACAGCTAGCTACTCTCTTCTTTAAATTTATCTTATAAATTCTCTCATTTGATTATTTTAAGACTATAATCACAAACACTTATTGTGAGTTTTTCATATATATAACTGGCTCAAAATAGAGGTAATGTGTTTTTCTTCAAAGTATTAACTTTCTGACCATGAATGTCTTTGGTATGCTAAGTCGCCAAAGGATATTTAATGCTACTTTAAATATGCAGGTTGTAATGTTAAGAGTGAAAAGATCATTTAACATTTCGTAGATTTTCTAAATATGTTAACACATCTGAAAGTTATATTTTCATTAAAATGGCATATTAGTAGCTCTATTAAATGTCTAAGATTTAATCATGTGAATTATCACAGGGTTTGTCATCTCTATTACCTTCTAAATGTCCCTGAAGTGTAGGTAGAAGTGATGTGTGTGTGTCATTGTCCCTGGCCACACAGTCACCATCCACCCAAGCCTAAGCAATGCTCTGTGTGTGTTCTCGTCTGTACCTACTTTCGTGCAGCACACATGAGATGAGGGCTGGAGCAAAGACCAAGAGAAGAACGTTTGTTAGACTATCAGTGAACCATCTCATGGAATCAAGCCGAACCTTCTCACTCACCTCTATGTAATTGTACATGGATAGGTCTGCAATCGCATGATCATCTGGAGTCCTAAACCTCGAGAACTCAGGAAGACACAAACCTGGAAACCAAGTTAAATAATGCATCTTTCTAAAACAATCTATAAAAATGTACCGGGCTCTACACAGGTCGAATTAAATGGTATATTCACTCCCAATGTCTTCTTTACTCTTTTAAAACTACGAATAACCATTCTCTAAGACAATCTATGATTATTGAACAATACACACAGAGAATTTCCTGTTGTGATTAAATAAAAGTTATAATAAAGTTAATATATATTATACTTATTGATTAGTAAAATCATTATTTTTCTTATTTAACACATGGAAAACACTCCATAATAAATATTATTGTAAATGACTCCCCTCTCTCCAATTCTTAGAATTTGCTCCTCTTTCTTGTCTTCCTTTGGTACTCTGTGCACATTTGTTTCATTGTACCTGACACACTTTATCAGCTTAAACATCAGCTCCCCCATTATCCTGTGAACTCCTAGAAGGCAGCTCCTGGATTTCATGTTTGAAATCTTAACCTGGTGTATAGTAAATATTAAATAAATATTTGACAATGAATGACTAACTGGTATTACTTCTACACAGCCTAACAACTCTAGTTATTAGAGATTATCATTTCTAACATCAGAAAATCTGAGTTCAAGTCCCAGCTTTACCACTTCCTAGCTACCTGATTTTGGACAAGTTACTTAACCATCTATAAGCTTTAATTCCTCAGTTGTAAAATGGGAACAAGAATAGTACCTGTATCCCATGCTTTTTGGACCAAATAAGATAATGCATTTAAAAAATACCAAGATACTTAATATAGTTTGGATATTTGTCCCCTCCAAATCTCATGCTGAAATTCTTTTTCTTTTTCTTTTTTAGAGACAGGGTCTCCCTCTGTTGCCCAGGCTTGAGCGCAGTGTTGTCATCCTAGCACCCTGTAACTCCTGGGCTCAAGCGATCCTTCCGCTTCAGCCTCCCAATTAGCTAGGACTACATGCACATGCCACCAATCCTGGCTAAATTTCTGATTTTTTTGGAGAGATGGGATCTTGCAATGTTGCCCTGGTTGGTCTCAAACCCTCTGGCCTCAAGCAATCCTCCCGCCTTGGCCTCCCAAAATGCTGGGATTACAGGCATGAGCCACCATGCCTGCCTTCATGTTGAAATTGGATCCCCAGTGTGGGAGGTAGGGCCTTATGGGATGTGTTTGGGTCATGAGGGCAGATGCCTCATGAATGGCTTGGTGCTCTCCACACAGCAATAAGTGAGTTCACACTCTATTAGTTCTTATGAGATGTGATTGTTAAAAAGAGTGCGACACCTCCCTCTCTCTGTCCTGCTCCCTCCCTCACCATGTGACATGCCTGCTCCCCTTCCCCATCTCCCATGAGTGGATGCAGTATGAGGCCCTCACTGGAAGCACATGCTGGCGTCACGCTTCTTGTACAGCCTGCAGACCCGCCAAATAAACCTCTCTTCTTTACAAATTGTCCAGCCTCAAGTATTCCTTTATAGAAATATAAAACAGACTAATACCCAACACATATTAAATGCTGAGTGATGTTAGTTATGATTATTTTTCACAATTATTGTTTTATCTTTGTCCTCTAGTTCCCCAAACCACAGTATGCTCGGATACCTGAGCCCTCCATCTACCTCCGTTATGGAAACCGATCACGCGAGGGTTAAGAAGGCAGGAAACAAAATGCTTCTGGAAACCAAGGGTCTGAGTGAGATGACTGGGAAAGAAAGGAAAAATGAAACAGAAGAAATTTGCCCCGAAAACCTATAATCTCTTCAGACTCGGGCACCAGTGTCCAGTGACTTCCTATGGCACCGTAACACACATTTACTATGAACTTACTTTATGCCAGACTTTTTTTTTAAAGCTTTATATACATCATTTTGTTTAATCTTTACAACTCTTTGAAGTTGGTATTATTTATATACATGAAAAAGAACTGAGGCTTTAGGAAGGTTAAGTGACTTGCTCAAGATCACACAGCTAATAAATTGGGGAGTCAGACTTGAATCTGGTGTAAATTCAAGGCCAGTTCTCTAGTCTATCCTTTACTGAAATGGGTTTAAATTCAGAAGTAGCCATTGAGAACATGTTATTCTGGGAAGCAGAAAAAGGTTATTCAGCTGTTAGGCTACTGTTTGCACTTTCTTATATATGTAAAAATTATATATACACCCACGTCCATATAAAATTTATATATAATTGTACACACTTAATTTAATTTAATTCCAGAATTACATAAAAACTTAAAACTTCAGTGCTCACAAAATAATATATTGGCTGCATCAATTTTAATGAAAAAGCAAATGGATGTATCAGATGCTAACTTTGGTAGGTCAAAAAGCAAGAAAGCACTGGAGCTTCTGGGAGTGTTTCTGAGGATCTGCTGTATCAGATGCAGGCACAGGGTGCCCATAGATCGAAAAGGGAGAGAAATCGTATTATGGCCAAGCTTTGGTACTCTGAACTTTTGTCTTTTTATAGATCACAGCACGCATGGACCTTCCCGTACAAACTTAAAAGAAACTGGGTTTCCCACTCCTGGCGTTCATTGTCTGAAATGGGCAACAACAGTGGCAAAGGCTGTTAACAGAAAAATGTATACTCTTGAACAGGGAATATATATCATGTGTTTGTGATCACTGAGGATCAGAAATAAGTAAACAATTAATCAGCAGAGGCAGTCCATGTCCAATTCAGAAACTTTACTTACTAAGGTTATTATTGAATTTATCCATTAACTCATCGAATACTAAACAGTCTTCAAAGCCCTGAAATAACAAACAAAAAAAAAATGAGAAAAAACTTCATAGCAATTTTGACCAGACCTTCTATTGGCAAGTATAATTCATAGCCTATAAATCCTCAACCAGTACAAAGTAGTTGAATTGTTACCTGGTATAGAATTATGATTATAAAAGACCACCAACTGCATGCTTGGTGGTGTTGTCTTTGTCCAACTCATATATCTATCTCCGTTTCTCTCCCCCCGCCCCGTACATATATATATAAATGGATTTAGAATTTGATCAAGATTTTAAATTATTGTAATTTTGATGGATTCCATTGCTTCTTTGAGAAGAACAAATAATTATATTGCTCTACCATGAGTTTTAGAACTATATTTAAACTATTCAGACTTTTGAGGTTCACATTTACAGCAATTTAATGATAGGATAAAACTACTCCCTTATTAATTTAGCTCCTATAATTTAAGATTAAAGCAAATTTCAGATATTAAGTCCACAAAATTAGTAATGTACTATGCTAAATGCAGAGTGAAATAAGAAAATCGAAAACCAGGTTTTCTGTTTTTTAGGAATTCAAACTATAGTTTTAGAAATAATATAAAGATATTTTTAAAATTTTCACATCAATTATAGAGATAGCACCTGAAACAAGTAAATTGACTTGTCAAATATATTATATAGACTCAATGCTATATGCATTTAGAAATAAAACATACAATATGGGTCTGAGATTATAGTTTAAAATTCTTTGTTTATATTAATTTGTTTACTTTCCGCAAATTTCTGAGGTAGGCATAATTAACATTTCAATTTTACAGATAAAGAAAATAAGGTAAGTTGTGCAAGAACATATTTGTAGTAATTTATGGAGCCAGGATTTGAAACCAGATATTCTAATGCCAGATTATGGGCATTTATCCACTATTCTATGATTAACATATTCTCATATTTTTATCAGACAAAATGTTTACCACTACATTGTGAAAATGTAACAGATGAGATTCATAAGCTATTTTTACTTGGACTATATCCCAATCACCAAAACAATATATAATTAATGATTATAAAGTTATTAGAGCACACACACACACACACACACACACCATACACACATTTAGTTCAGGATTTCTTGAAATTAATGTTAAACTTTTAAAGACTATTTCTTTCCTGAAATTTTTTTCTAGCCAGAATAGTAAAATTTCCATAAAGGCAATACTATTCAACATTTAATAAGTTTCATAGCTTTATTTAATCTTGTTAACCAAATTTCCCTTTCCTTTGGAAAGAAAAATTGGAAAAGAAACAGATAACTTGAGATTCTTTTCTTTCTTTGAGGCTAACATTCTATACTTATGCATAATCTCTAGAAAAAATATGTTAAAAATTAAGTCCTGAATTTCTGATAGCCAAGTTTCCAAATTTTGAGCTATTGATATAGTTTTCTAACTGAACAGAATACTATATAGTTGACCTGCATGCATATTCTCAGGTTCTGCATCTTCAGATTCAATCAAGCTCACATTGAAAATATTCCAAAAATAAACCAATAAAAATAATGCAATAATAAAATAATACAAATAAAAACAATACAGTATAATAAAAATTACATAGCATTTATATTGTACTAGGTATTATAAATAATCTAGAGATGATTTAAAGTATGTGGGACTTCCTTATCCAACTCCAGGCAATGCAGCTCAGGGAGAAACTCCTTTCATTTGGAGAAAGGAGAGGGAAAGGTACAGAGGACTTTGTCTTGCAACTTGGATATCAGCTCAGCCACAGTAAAATAGTGTACCAACCAGATTCCTGAAGCCTCTGATTCTGGGCTTTAGCTTCTGGATGGCATTTATAGACCCACACTGGGCCAGAAAAGAATCTGCTACCCTGAAGGGAAGCACCTAGTCCCAGAAGGATTCATCACCTTTTAACTAAAGAGCTCTAGGGCTTTGAATAAATATCAGCAGTAGCCAGGTAATAGTTGCCAAGGTCCATGGGCAAGACCCAGTACTATGCTGGATTCAGGTGTGGCTCCGCACAGTGCTAGCTGTGGAGGCCATGAAAGTGCTCACATTACCCCTGCCCCAACTCCAGACAGCCCAGCATGAAGAGGAACTTCTGACTGGGGGACAGAGAGAGAAGAGAGCAAGAAACTTTTTCTGGTAGTCCAAGGAATTCTCTCTTATCTATCCCAAATCCATTGAGGCAGTACCTCTAGGAGTCCACAAGGGTTTCAGAATTCCTGGGCTAAGGGCACCCCTAGTGCTGATCCACCTGCAGTGACCACAGGCTTAAATCACAGCCCTTAATCCCCTTAATCCCTTTGAATATATATGGAAAGCCTTCACAAGAAGAATGGGTACAAACAAGCCCAGACTATGAAGACTGGAAAAAATATCTAACTTTTTAATGCTCAGACAGTGATGAACATCCACAGTTCTCAAGAATGTGCAGGAAGCTGGGCGCGGTGGCTCATGCCTGTAATCTTAGCACTCTGGGAGGCCAAGGCAGGTGGATAGCTCAAGGTCGGGAGTTCGAGACCAGCCTGAGCAAAAGTGAGACCCCGTCTCTACTATAAATAGAAAGAAATTAATTGGCCAACTTGAAAATATATGTAAAAAATTAGCCGGGCATGGTGGTGCATGCCTGTAGTCCCAGCTACTCGGGAGGCTGAGGCAGGAGGATCACTTGAGCCCAGGAGTGTGAGGTTGCTGTGAGCTAGGCTGATGCCATGGCACTCTACAGCCCAGGCAACAGAGTGAGACTCTGTCTCCAAAAAAAAAAAAAAAAAAAAGAATGTGCAGGAAAACAAGACCAAAAGAACTAAATAAGACACAAGTGACCAATCCTGGAGTGATGGTGATATGTGACCTTTCAGACAGAGAATTCAAAATTGCTGTCCTGAGGAAGCTTAATGAACTGCAAGATAACACAGAAAAGGAATTCAGAATTCTATTAGAGAAATTTAACAAAGAGATTGAAATTTAAAAAACCAAGCAGAAATTCTAGAGCTAAAAAATTCAATTAACAAGTTGATAATGTATCAGAGTCTCTCAACAAATCAAGGAGAAGAAAGAATTAGTGAGCTTGAAGACAGGCTATATGAAAATACACAATCAGAGTAGAAAAAAGAAAAAGAATAAAATAGAATGAAGTATGTCTGCCAGATCTGGAAAATAGCCTGAAAAGGGCAAATCTAAGAGTTGTTGGTCTTATAGAAGAAGTAGAGAGAGAGAGAGATTAGGGTAGAAAGTTTATTCAAAGAAATTATAATAGAGGACTTTCCAAACTTAGAGAAAGATATGAATAATCAGGTACAATACGGTGACAGAATACCAAGTACATTCAACCCAGACGAGATTACCTCAAAGAATATATTAATCAAGCTCTCAAAGTTCAAGGAAAAAGCAAGGATCCTAAAATCAGCAAGAGAAAAGAAGCAAATAACATACAAAGGAGCTCTGATACATCTGGCAGTAGACTTCTTAGTAGAAATTTTACAGGCCAGGAGAAAGTGGGATGGCATATTCAAAGTGCTAAAGGAAAAAAAAAAAAACCTTTCAACCTAGAATATATATCCAATAAAATTATTCTTCATAAAAGAAGGAGAAATAATGACTTTTCCAGAACAACAACAAAACCTGTTGTTTTCAACACTAGGTTGTTGGTGTTGTTTCATTAATACCAGATCTGTCTCACAAGAAATGCTATGTGAAGTTCTTCAATCTCAAAGAAAAGGAGGCTAATGAATAGGAAATCATATGGAGGTATAAAACTCACTGATAATAGTAAGTACAAAACAAATACAAAATACTCTAACACTGCAATTGTGGTGTATAAACCCTCATATCTTTAGTAGGAAGACTAAAAGATGGCCATTAAAATAATAATTACAACTTTTTAAGAGCTAGGCAGTATAAAAAGATATAAATAGAGATAACAAAATGTCAAAAAGTGGGAGAGGATGGAGTTAAAGTGTAGAGTTTTTAGTTTTCTCTTTGCTTATTTGTTTATTTTCTTGTCTTTGTAATTAGAGTTATGTTGTCATCAGTTTAAAATAATTGGTAATAAGATGTTATTTGCAAGCCTCATGGTAACCACAAAACAGAAATCTATAACAAATACACTGAAAATAAAAATCAAGAAATTAAACATATTACTAGAGAAAATCACTTTTACAGAAAGGAAGACAGGAAGGAAAGAAGAAAAAGAAGGAATGAAGGAAGGAAGGAAGGAAGGAAGGACGGACCAACAAAACAACCAGAAAAGAAATAACAAATTGGCAGTGGTAAATCTGCATAGACAAAAATAAAGGGATGAAAAAAGATATTCAACCCAAATGGAAACCAAAAAAGAGCAGGAGTAGCTATACTTATAACAGATAAAATAGATTTCAAGACAAAAACTGTAAAAAGAAAGTCATTATATAATGATAAAGAGGTCAATTCAGCAAGAGGATATAACAATTATAAATATCTAACCAAATATTAGAACACCCACATATATAAAGCAAATATCAGAGCTGAAGAGAGTGATAGACTCCAATACAATAATAACTGGAGACATCAACACCCCACTTACAGCATTGGAAAGATCATCCAGACAGAAAATAAACAAAGAAACATCGGACTTAATCTGCACTATAGACCAAATGGAGCTAGTTGACATTTAGTGAGCATTTCATCCAACAGATATGGATTCTTCTCCTTCAAAATTCTTCTCCTTCACACATAAAATATTCTCAAGGATAGATCATATGTTAGGCTTCAAAACAAGTGTCAAAATATTTTAAAAACTAAAAGCATATCAAGTATCTTTTCTGATCACAATGGTATTAAAGTAGAAATCAATTACAAGAGTAACTTTGGAACTATACAAGCACACAGAAATTAAACAATATGATCCTCAATGAACACTGAGTTAGTGAAGAAATTAAGAAGAAAATCTTTAAAATTCTTGAAAAAACAAAAAGGAAAATATAACATACCAAAACCTATGGGATACAGAAAAAGTGGTACTAAATCAGAAATTTATAGTAATAAACTCTTACATCACAAAAGTAGGAAAACTTCAAATAGACAACCTAACCATGCATCCTAAAGAAATAGAAAAGTAAGATCAAGCCAAATCCAAACTTAGAAGAAGAAAAGAAATAATTAAGATCAGAGCAGAAATAAATGAAATTGAGACTAAAAAAATTCAAAAGATCAATAAAAGAAAAAGTTGGTTTTGGGAAAAGATAAAATTGACAAACATTTACCAGACTAAGAAAAAAAGAAAGAAGACCTAAATAAATCAAATCAGAAATGAAAAAGGAAACATTATAACTGATACCACAGAAATTCAAAGGATCATTAGAGACTACTACGAGCAACTATATGTTAATAAATTGCAAAACCTAGAAGAAATAGATAAATTCCTAGGTAGATACAGTCTACCAAGATTGAATCATGAAGAAATCCAAAACCTCAATAGATCAACTGCTAGTAACAAGATAGAAGCAGTAATAAAAAGCCTCCCGTCATAGAAAAGTTTAGGACCTGACAACTTCACTGCTGAATTTTACTGAACATTTAAAGAAGAATTAATGCCAATACTATTCAAACTATTCCAAAAAACCAAGATGGAGGGAATACTTCCAAACTCATTCTATGAGGCCAGTATCACAGAATGATACCAAAACCAAAGACACAACATAAAAAGAAAACTGCAGGCTAATATCTCTTATGAATACAGATACAAAAATCCTCAATAAAATACTAGCAAACCAAATTCAACAACACATTAAAAAGTGGATGGTTTGACATATGCAAATCAATTAATGTAATACTTCATATCAACAGAAAAAAGGACAAAAAATGATCATTTGAATTGATGCCAAAAATTTTTTAAAAATTCAACATCCCTTTGTGATAAAAACTCTCAAAAAACTGCATCTAGAAAGAACATACTCAAAACAGACCCAGAGCTAATATCATATTGAATAGGGAAAAGCTTCTGGAACAAGAAAAGTACGCCCACTTTCATCACTTTTATTCGTAGTCCTGGAAGTCCTAGACAAACAAATTAAACATGAGAAAGAAATAAAAAGGCATATGAATTGGAAAGGAAGCAGTCAAATTATCTGTGTTTGCAGATGATATGATCTGATATTTAGAAAAACTTAAAGACACCACCAAAAAATGATTAGGACTGATAAACAAATTTAATAAAGTTGCAGGATACAAAATCAATGTACAAAAATCAGTAGTATTTCTATCTGCCAACAGCAAACAATATGAAAAAAAACAAGAAAATAATAACCTTTAAATAAATGTTATTTATTGTTATGCTACAAATAAAATACCTAGTAACAAACTTTATCAAAGACGTGAAAGATCTTTAGAGTGAAAACTATAAAACTGTGGTGAAAGAAATTGAAGAGGGCACTAATAAATTGAAAGATATCACATTTTCATGGGTTGGAAGAATCAATATTGTTAAAATGTCCCTACTATCCAATGCAATCTACATATTCAACGAAATTTCTATCAAAACTCCAAGGACATTCTTCACAGAATTAGGAAAGATAATACTAAAATTGATATTGAACCACAAATAATCCAGAATATCCAAAGCCATCCTGAGCAAAACAAACAAAGCTGGAGGAAACACGTTACCTAACTTCAAATTGTACTACAAAACAGCATGGTGCTGGCATAAAAACAGACATATAGACCAATGGAACAGAACAGAGATCCCAGGAGTAAATGCACATATCTACAGTGAACTCATTTCCCCAAAACCATACACTGGGGGAAGAACAGTCTCTTCAATAAAGGGTGCTGAGAAAATGGCATATTCATATTCATAAAACTAGACCCTCTCTCTCACTGTATAAAAAAATCAGCTCAAAATGGATTAAAGACATAAATCTAAGATCTGAAACTATGGAACTACTAGTAGAAAACATTGGGAAGACACCCCAAGACATTGCTCTGGGTAAAGATTTTTTGAGCCTATGCTTTTGAGCACAGGCAAAAATGGAAAAATAGGATAACAAAGCAAAAATGGACAAATGGGAAAACATCAAGCTAAAAAGCATCTATGCAGCAAAAAAACAATTAACAAAGTGAGGAGACAGCACAAAGAATAGGAAAAAATATGTGCAAACTACCCATCTGACAAGGATTAAGAATCAGAATATAAAGAGCTCAAACAACTCAATAAGAAAAAAACAAATAATCTGATTAGGAAATGGGCAAAAGATCTGATTAGACATTTCTCAAAAGAAGACATACAAATAGCCAACAGGTATATGAAAAAATGCTCAACACCACTACTCATCAGAGAAATACAAATCAAACCTACCATGAAATATCATCTCACCTTAGTTAAAATGGCTTTTATTCAAAAGACAGGCAACAATGGATGCTGGCAAGGATGTAGAGAAAGGGGAACCCTCATATAGTGTGAATGGGAATGTACATTAGTACAGCCACTATGGAAAACAGTGTGGAGGTTTCTAAAAACTAAAAGTAGAACTACCATGTGCTCCAGCAATCCCACCTCAGGGTCTATACCCAAAAGAAAGAAAATCAGTATGTCAAAGAGGTATCTGCACTCCATGTTTATTACAGCGCTATATGCATGGAATCAACCTAAATGACAATCAATGGATGGATGGATAAAGAAAATGTGGTACATACGCACAATGGAATATTTTTCAGCCATACAAAAGAATAAAATCCTGTTATTTGAAATGACAAGGATGGAATTGAAAGACATTATGTTAAGTGAAATAAGCCAGGCACAGAAAGACAAATATTGCATGTTCCCATTCATATGTGGGAGCTTAAAAAGAAAAAAAAAAACAGTTGAACTCATGGAGTTAGATTATAGAATGATGGTTACCAGAGGCTAAAAAGAGTAGTGGGGAGAGGGGATAAAGTGGGGATGCTTAATGGGTACAATAATATAGTTAGAATAAGATCTAGTATCTGGTAGCACAATAACAATAATTTAATGTGTATTTTAAAATAACTAAAAGAGTAGAATTGGAGTGTTCTAATAAAAAGAAATGATAAATGCTTAAGGTGATAGATACTCCAGTTACTCTGTTTGACCATTACATATTGCATGCCTGCATCAAACATCGCATGTACCCCATAAATATATGCAACTATTATTTACCCATGTAATTAAAAATAATTTTTAAAAAAGTGTATATGTCAGGATGTCAATAGATTATGTGCAAATACTATGTCATTTTATGTCAGGAACTCAAGCATCCACAGGTTTCAGTATCCACAGGTATCCTGGAACCAATTCCCAAGAAATACCAAGAAATACTGTAATATACTTTCTACTTTTTTCTACTATGGATTACTGTAATACAGATCCTGAGTGGGTTGGTGATCCAGTCTAGTTAAACAACTGGTATGATTGTTGAATTGATTGTGTTCTCGGAGATTATGTGGGGATATTCTTAGACATTTTTTTTTTTTTAATTTAACACTGTTTAGTTGAGACTGACACAGAGATATTTCAGGGACTTATCTAGGAAAAAAGAACTCACCGCGTTCATTCCTTGCCCAAAAAATGGCACCATGGCATGAGCTGCATCTCCCATCAGTAAACAGTGTGATTTATAGTGAAATGAAGAACACTTTACAGATATCATGGGCTGGGCGGGCAACAGAAAGAAGTCTTGCACCAGCTCTCTCCTTCAGAGGGAGATAATCAGAATGTAAAGACATTAAATTAGGTATTAAATATCGCTAAATTCTTTTAGGTTTACTGAATTTCTTACCAGTGAATTTTGTTGAAAAATACATAAGAATGCCAGGAAGAAAAAACGAAAGGGAAAAAATTAAGTTTCTTCCAGTCTTAAAATTCCATTGTTCTTACCTTTTTGGTCTGCAACAATGTTAATCACATCCAAAAAGAACAAGTTTGGCTGCATTTGAATAATTTGAATATTTCTGTGTCATATGTTATGAAAACTTCATTATCATGCATAAGGACCATGAAATTTTCCAATACATGGGTATATTTTAAGCTTCAGTAGAAAAAAAATCAAACAAATGCTGTTGTATATTTGATTAAACAACAATAAAAGTAAACCAAAATTAAAATTAATATCAATCTTTATGTATTTGGCAATGTACAAAAGCATTCAAACTAGTATTTGGGGGATTGGAATATGTTGGTCAAAGGGTACAAAACTTCAGTTAGGAGAAATAAGTTCAAGAGATCTATTGTAACACATAATGCTTATAGTGAAAAAGGAGAAAAAACTCTAATATATATAAAGCATCTGTAGAGTTTTCTGGAAGCTGTAAGTGGAGAAACAATACATAGAATCTTAAATCTGGCTAGAAAGGCAAAAAATAGCCATGGAACCGGTTTTAAAAATATATAAGGGCTAATTTTGGTGTGCAAAGATTTCTTTTCACGGTTTGGGAAAAAGGGATCAATATGGACTGAATTAGTCTGCAGGAAAAAATGTGAACCAGTAATTTTTTACAAGACCTGCTATGAGCCAGCGGGCTATCCCCTTTACATAATTAGCTCATTTAATTTTCACAACTACCCTATGATAAATATTCTGATACCTATTTTAAAGGTGAGACTCAAAGCAGTAAGGGGCCGAAGCAGTATTAAAGCAGTATTGCTCTGCCATAGACTAAATGTTTATGTTCACCTAAAATTCATGTGTTGAACTCCTAAATCCCAATGTGATGGTATTGGGAGGTGGGGCCTTTGGGTGGTGATTAGGTCTTGAGAATGGAACTTCTCATGAGTGGGATCAGTGCTCTTATAAAAGGGACCCCAGAAGAATCCCAAAGTCCCTTCCACCCTGTGAGGGCACAGTGAAAAGACTACTACCTATGAACCAAGAAGTGGGTAGGACCTCACCAGACACCGAATCTGCTGGTGACTTGATCTTGGATTTCACAACCTCCAGAACTATGAGCAATAAATTGCTGTCATTTATAAGCCACCCAGTCTATGGTAGCTTTGTTGTGGCAGCCTGAACTGACTAAGGCCTACTCTTTCTGCAACACTATGCTGCCTCCATGAATTCACCACTGGCAGTAGGAAGTGAGCCAGATTCCAAGAGGCAGGGACAGTGGGAGCAGAGGCATTGAATGAGAATACATGACAAAGTCCATGTGGAGAGTGATGTTGACATGGGCCAGAGGAGCAGCAGGTCATAAACCAGACAATTGGCTGTCAACTGTGGGGAGCTTAATACGTGCCAGGCCCTCTGCTGAGCGCTGTACAGGCATGGTCTCACTTAGTTCTCAACCTTTTGAGGTACGAGGCTGCACAAGATACACAAAAGCTTTAGGGACATTAGTGGCTCATCTGTCCTGGAGAAACTGGCCATAGCATGGGTTTTTTTTCAGAATTCCTGCTCACAGCACAACATCCACTTAGACTTTTGCTCTAATGTAGGTTTCCATCCAGGTCATTGCATTGATCCATCATGTTGAACCAAAACCGCAATAAGACATATAACTTTTTTTTTGAATTTGGAATAACTCAAATCAGTGGAGCTAAAGGCACAATTGTACATCTTGAAACTTACTCTCCAATGAGAGGGATGGCATCTGGAAAGTATTTCTGGAAGAAATCCAGCACGTCACTACTGGTTAGAAGTTTTTCAAAGTCTTCAAAGGGCATGAACAAAGTACACGTGAATGATTTGTTCTGTGGGAAGAGGAACAGCATGAGAGGGCCTGGGGGAAAACGGCAGGAACAAAGCGCCCATAAACAACTTGTTCTGTGGGAAGAGGAGCAGAGTGAGAGGGGATGGGGGCTGGGAGACCTGACGCTGCCAGCTGATCCCTGAATCGCAGGGCTTCTTGCTGTGACCAACTCTTGGAAAGAATGTCCAAGCAGACAGGCAAGGCACCATCACGTTGTTCCCTCCCAGAGAAAAATCCTGCCAAGTTCCAGGGGTGCTCCCTGGCCTGCTTGGTTATCAGGAGAATTTCTATACTGTGAATTCTCCATTTTCACCAGGCAAACACCATAGACTCTGACCGCAGGACAGATAGCAACTAACCTGAGAAATGGCTAGAAAAAAGCCCCTAGGGTTTAATGAAAGAAAAAGAAAAACCATGCTCTTTTTTGACAATATATATTCCAGTGTCCTACAGACCTTAAAGGCTGGAAGCATGTCCTAATATTTAATCTAGATCTCTTTGGCTTCATTGGAGCACCAGTTCCTCCTGCATTATCTTGGTGGAGATCATAGGCACATAAACTCCCATCATTCATTGATACCAAAGTAGATACTAATGATTAGAAGCCCTTTGAGTTTTTCCTCAGTAACCCCAAAGTTTAAAACATATGATCACTACATAGATTAAACAATGAAAAGATCAATTATGTATACACATGCTAAGTACAAAAGCAGCAAAAAAATTAATTATAGATGCAAAATTAGTTGATAAGAGAGTTTATACTACCGTATTAGGAAGTGCAATCATCATAAAGGCATTTCTAGGCCAAATATGCAGATAGTTGGGTTCCATGGCAAACTGCAGGATAAAAAGGATATATGTTTGATTAGTGCTTAATATAGCACATCTATAAAACTAACGCTGCTTTATAATTGTTTCCACAGTAATTTAAACCAGAAACATATTTATGGTGACATGCACATCTATTGCTACATAAAGTAGTAGTTACCTTGAAAAATGCCTTGTGTTCTGTTCTTATAAACTCAACCTTAGGTGGGTTTTTGATTTCAGGTATTAATATAATTCAAGATTTGAGAACATAGTATAATATGCTCTCACTTCTCTTTCTTTCTCTCTCTCTCTATATATACACATACGTACACACACACATATATACATAAAGTATATGTATATATAAAAACTATTAAAAAAACAAAAAAACTATAAATGTGGGTAGGTATATATGTAATAATCTTTTATTTTATTTTTAGCCTTATTTTGTACTTATCTATACTGGACAGAAAAGTCTTAAGTTTAAATTTCATGAGCCAAAATCGAAATTTCACAAATAATTTTACAAAAAATTTTGAAAAAAATTCTACAATGATAAGACATTCTTATCATTTGTTTTCTAAAACATAAATAGTACAGAGGAGTCTTGTCTCCTTAGTGACTCCCATTCAATGCCTACAATAACAGCCTGAGTAAGTATTGATTGCTTGAATAGATCAATGGACCCAAAGACCCAATTGACCCAAACTCTTGAAAGTTCCCAGGGGTATTAATGATATACATAAAAATGTGCAATCAACATTCCAAGTATTTCAATTTGGATTACTTTCTACAAATACTTAGAGAGCACCTTCCATATGTATGTGACATAGTAAGAAGAACACTGAAAGAACATTATAGTCTCCTATCTCGCATTTTCATACTATATTATGGTTATTTGTGTCTTAGGAGAAGCGATCATGCTTTCCTTGCTTTTTTAGCCTCAAAGAAAGCCCAACACACAGATAGAAATAAATAAGTGCATACCTCCTTGACCTCAGAGGTCTTCTTGTGCAGTTGAATAGGCAAGATGGATACATATGAAAAGCCAAATAACTTATTTTTAACAGCAATACAAGTGGTAGAAAGACAATGAGTATTTTGGTGTCAAATTAGAATATAGGAAATAAAAGCTTGGCAGGTAAAAACTTGTGGGTCTGGAGTGGTTAAAACAAAGGATTCATAAGAAAAAGTGTAGGCGACGTAAGATGCGAAGGACAGTGGCTTCTGGTTGGGTGAACTTGCTGAGCAAAATGGAAGAGGCATAGATGAGCCAGTGTTTTAGGTGGGTAGTGAGGAAACCACTGGATGAGGCAATATCCTTATTTTTCTCTCTTGCTGTGTTTTGACAACTTCCAAAAATCTTTTATGTCTCCAAAGGTAAAGGAGGGAAGAGAAATGACAGATCAAATCAATTTTGTTCATCATTTACTGCAATATTCAAGGTCAGAAATGCTGGTTTAAAACAATGTGGGTAACATTATTATATAATGCAAACCCGCTGTGTGTTTCCAGGAGGGTGGTTGTGACTCCTCTCCTTTCTTTTTCGCTCAAGAAAGCATATCAGAAAGTAAGGGAGGGAGAATAACATTATGAAAGAGATACCTGTACACCGAGTGTATTATTAATTACAAGGTGGTTGTGATGGACCTCAAGAGTGATCAAGACGTGCTGCAGAGAACCACTGTGCTAGGGTGTGCCTCCACACTTGTGTGGGAGGAGGGCTGTGGAAAGAAGACAGGAGAGGGGAAGGACTCACATCTCCATGCTTGGGTGGGATGGTTAACTCCATGTACCCATGGGGAATGTACTGCTGACTGTAATCAAAGCGAGGTTTCTTCATGAGGTAAGTTCTGACGGTCGAATAGGCTCCATCACATCCTACAATGAGGTCACAAGTGACGTCTTTCGGAACTTTGTCAGATCTGAAATATAGAATGAACCATCCTAAACCAAAACGTCTTGTGGTGAAAATAATAATAATAATGTGTCTCTACCTGGCTATGAAAAGTAGTAGTATTCAATGAATAACTTAGAAAAACTCACTTTTATGTATCTGACTTAGAGTCAATAGATATAAAATTAAGATAAAAACATGTTTCCCAGTCATGAGTTTGCTTATGAGAACTGCACACAACCATACAGATTACTAAAGATATACTAGGCCACAGAAGTGAACAAAGAGTTGAACTCTGTGTGACCGAAGAGAATCTTGAAAAGGGGGCAACATATTCCCAGTGTATGAATTAACGATGTATTCATGCATTCCAAGTGTATGAATGACTTTGTGTGAGCAGCCACAGGGATGTCACCAGCATTTGCTAGGAGCAAAACACTTGACTTGAGAAGAGGGCATCAGAAGATAAACTTAAGAAAAAGATACAATGTGGGGAGGGAAAGGCAGGAGGAGAAGAGGAGAGTTTTGAATTTTAAGACAAAAGGTTTAAATATATTATTCTGGCAAAAGGGAGAAAACGATTTTTTCCATTAGGAGAATGATGTATGAAGAGCAGTAATTTAAAAAACTTTACTTGGAGGCAAAATGCGGAAGGGAGGGGAAAACAGGGATGAGGTGATAGCAACAGCCTACACATGCAGGGACCAGATCCCCAAGCACCATCCTGGCGCCGGAAGAGAGAAGACAGACTCTGAAGCCAGAAGGGAGTAAGAAAGACTGGGGAGTGTTTACAGATTTAATGGGAGAGAATAGGAAAAAAGGACACACCACAGATTATTCTGATTATCTGGGCACTAGTACTGGGGAAGACAGGCATGGGACATGTTTTGGGAGAAATAGATGATGAAGGTTTCAGTTGTGTTTGAAATAATGGCGAGATGTTCCTGCAAAGACGTTTGATGGGAAATTAACATCAATTGATTAAGACTTTAATCATGATTGAGAATGAAGGAAGAAACTTGGACTGGAGATGTTTGTTTTAGAGATGTGAATTTACAAGTGATTGTGGACCCCATGACGGCGAATCCATGACATCTCACGAGTGTGATATGAGGTTTGGAACTTTAGAGGAAATATTACAGAATATTTATCAGCTGAGGAGAGGCAGAGAAATAGCACCTGGAAAGAGAACAGGAGGAGCAGGGTGGGAGAGGGTCACTTAATTCAAGCAAGAAGAGAGTCCGAAGCAGAGTACAGGCACTAGTTTCAAACAGTCCTGCAGAAAGCTGAGGGAGCGTGAGAATTTAGAAGAATCACTCGTATCGGTATTCAGAAGACATGTAGGGCCTCTTTTCCACACAAAATTCCTTGAATCTAAAAACCATGTGAATTACCCTTTCAATAATCGTTTGACTCTTTCAAAAGAGCCACAAAGAACAAACTTTACAGACACAATTCTCCACTCCAACTCTTTACCCCTAGAGTCAAAAACCTGACCCGCGATTACCCAAGCACTGTGATCATTCCTTCCTCAGGGTTACATTTTAACAGTTTGTGGCCAAAGTGCAACTTCACATTGGGGTATTTCTCAACAGCTGCAGAAACAAAGAAAGAAAGCAAATAGAAATGAAATTTCAATTTTTATTTCACTTACTCAAATTGAAATATTAATCACTTTCTGGGAACAGTATGATAGAGATGTTTATACTTAACTATGTAAAAATAAATTAGTTTCAATGGTGATTTGAAAACCATTTGGCTAACATTCCAGTATAATCTGTTGGTAAAATAGATGAATAAAAATCAGCTCTCCTCATCTCAAAAAAACAACAACAACTAATTGCATTGTATTAATACAAAGTCTTCTATCATTGCATTTAGCACCCTGGGAAAGAAGCAAGCATCAGGTGTTTCAAAAATTGGCGCTAATTTAAGGATTTATTTGTGACTGGAAATATTTAGCCAAATTCCTTTTTCATGTTTTGCATGTTTGTGTGTCTCTTTTTTAGCAAGTCTTCTGGACTTCTGATCAAATTTGTCACAAATATAGATTACTGATACTAAGTCTCTTCGAAATCAAGCACTGGAATAGTTCAGGGGAAAAGTGAGTAAGAAGCTTTGAAACTTCTCAATAAGTAGAACCAAATTATTTTAGTGATTTTTGTATTTTGCCTGCTAACCATCTATGAAATGGAGTAAATTTTATTTTCAGAATTATTAATCTTGTTGTCACAGTAGCAAAATATGATTTTGTCTCTATTGGTGCTTATGAATAGATCTATAACTACAGCCTATTTATGGTTCTTCAAGGTACAAGTCAGGATCCAGGTGTCAGAGCTGGAATAGACCAGAGATGATGTAGTTCAAAACCCTTCATCTTAAAAGGGAGAATAACCAAGGTCCTGGAGGGAGAGGATGTGACACGACTGAGATCACACAAAGTAAAAAATTAAAAACTAAACTCAGCAAACTGTATACATTAACTCGGTACAACTTTTTGTATGTCAAAAACATAAATAAAACAGAATGTTGACTTTGAAAAAAAAATTAAGGAAAATAAGCCAAGGGTTTATTAAGGAAAATAAGCCAATTCAATATTCCTGGCTGTACTTATCTCCCTCTTCGTGTCCGGTTTCGTCTTATTCTGTTCTGAGTTTGATTTGGGGTTTGAAGATTTTAACTTTCTTGAATATAAGATTGGAAATTTTAGAATATTGAAATCTGAGGGACCTTAAGCCAAAGAAATTTATTTATTTATAAGAAATATTTTGGCAAATAACTTTGGACAAATCAGATAACCTAACTAAGGTTATCTTTTAGAAACACAAAAGGTATTTGTGAAATAAACTATTTTTAGGAATTATTTTTATTTTTTACATAAATATATAGTATTACATCCCAAAGAATTTTTCCCAAACTGTTAGTCCTGGTGAATACTCCCTAAAAAAACCGTTCCGTGGTCAAAGACAGTAGAGAAATGCCGAATACTCTGTCTTGGGCTGTGCTGTCCTGGTATCCAGCCACATGTGGCTGTTGAGTACTTGGAATGTAGCCAGTCTGAACCAAGATGTGCTGTTTACACTGGATCTTGGCTAACTGGGACAAAAATGCATATATGAAAAGAGTGACAATGTCTCAGGAATAACTTTCTTATATTGATTACACATTGAAATGATAATATTTTGGATGTATTAGGTGACGATATCTTATTACAATTAATTTCACCTATATCTTTTTAGTTTTTTTTTTAAAGTTGAAAATTATACATGTGTCTGGCATTTGTGGGAACATGCTGGGACAGTGCTGCTTTGGAAGGTCTGCAACACATACCAGCATAATAAAAGCCCTGAGAAGTGCTGTAAGAAAAAAAAAAAAGACTTAAAACTTCTTGATGCAAGATTTGGCAAACTTATTTGGCCACGTATACTTTGTCTGCTTTAATATATTACTTAACATAATTATTAACATCTCACAGAATAGTGAATGAACCATAAACAATCCTACCTGAAATGCTGATACAGGGAAATGATTTAGTGGCAATGTTTTCATAGGAGAGATTGTTTGGTTAGGGAGGAATGCGCATTTATAACTGATTAGATACGTGGGGTGAGCAGCTGACACATTGGATGCCTTGTAAGGAAATAAAAAACTTCATATGCCAAACCAACATTAGGAGTCAAGAGACTCAGCATTCATTTTATTGACGTCCTTATGGCATTTATGAAATTGCATGCTGAGCAGCACATTTCTAATGAAAAACAATCAGGGGAACCTCTAATGTGTACACCAAGATTGTACCTTTCCCACGTTTTAGCTCCTTAGTATTAGTAGATGTTTTATATACAATATTGGAGGCAGAAACTGTAATAGTTAAAAGTATGCACTGTGGAATAAACAGACTCAAATTCAAATCCAGATTCTACATTACTTATTGTGACCCAAACTCTCCAAGCCTCCATTTCACCATCTGTAAAACTGAGATAAAAATAATTCCTACCTCACATAGTCATTCGGAGGGTTATGTAAACCAATGTATATGAAACACTTAACAGTGCCTGGACCTTCAATGAATGTTTGCTATTATTTTTATCTTCATAAATGTAGAGGATGCTAAAAGAAGGTTGTCTTAGGTCTGCTGTACTGTGTTTTTAAAAAAAGTATTTGGTCGTTCATTTGCTTTCTTTAATATTAACATGAATTGATCTGAAAGATCAATTCTTTAATTGGGGCTGGGTGTTGTGGTTCTACCTGTAATCCCAGCACGTTGGGAGGATAGCTCAAGGCCAGGAGTTTGAGATCAGCCTGGGCAACATAGCAAGACCTCCAACTATACAAAAAATTTTTTAAAATTTTTTTAAAAGATCAACGTGAATATATCTAGCAAACTGCTCCAGCTTTACCCATCTCACCATCCAAAAGACAGTCTTATAAATAGAACCAAAGAAATGGATTAAGAATACTAAATCCTTGAACTTTCCCACTGCACTCCTCCTTTCAGTTCAATTCTATTCCTTTTCATTCCACTCAACAGACACATTGCAAACTCACTCTGTGAAAAGCCCATAGAGAAACAAAGATTTTTTTTTAAATTTCAGAATATTACAGGGGCACAAATGTTTACGTTACATATATTGCCTTTGCACTGCCCAAGTTAGAGCTACAAGGATGCCCATCCCCCAGACGGTGCATACCGCACCCACTAGGTGTAAATATATCCATCCCCTCCTCCCCTTCCCACCTGCCCAACACCCGATGAATACTACTTCCATATGTGCACATAAGTGTTGATCAATTAGTACCAATTTGATGGTGAGTACATATGGTGCTTGTTTTCCATTGTTGTGGTATTTCACTTAGCAGAATGGGCTCCAGCTCTATCCAGGCTAATACAATAGGTGCTAGTTCACCACTGTTTTTTGTGGCTGAGTAGTACTCCATGGCACACATATACTACATTTTATTAATCCACTCATGTATTGATGAGCACTTGGGTTGTTCCTACATCTTTGTAGTTGTGAATTGTGCTGCTATAAACATTCAGGTGAAGATGTCTTTATTACAGAATGTCTTTTTTTCCTTTGGATAGATGCCAAGTAGTGGGATTGCTGGATCAAATAATAATTATACTTTTAGTTCTTTGAGGTATCTCCATATTGCTTTCCACAGAAGTTATATTAGTTTGCAGTCCCACCAGCAGTGTTCCTATCTCTCCCATCCACGCCAACATTTATTGTTTTGGGACTTTCTGATAAAAGCCATTCTGACTGGAGTTAAGGGATATGTCATTGTGGTTTTGATTTGCATTTCCCTGATAATTAGAGATGTTGAGCATTTTTTCAAATGTTTCTTGGCCATTAGTCTATCTTATTTTGAAAAATTTCTGTTCATTTTCTTTGTCCACTTTTAAATGGGGTTTTTTGATTTTTTTTTTTTTTTTTTTTTTTTGCTGATTTTCCTGAGTTCTGTATAGATTCTAGTTGTTAGCCCTTTATCAGATGTGTAGCATGTGACTATTTTCTCCTGTTCTGTAGGTTGTCTATTTGTTTTAGTGATAGTCTCCTTGGCTGTGCAGAAGCTTTTTAAGTTGATCAGGTCCCATTTATTTATTTTTGTTGATGCTGTGATTGCTTTTGGGGTCTTCTTCATAAATTCTTTGCCAAAGCCAATGTCTATAAGAGTTTTTCCAACATTTTCTTCTAGAATTCTTATGGTTTCATGCCTCAGGTTTAAGTCTGTTATCCATTGTGCAGTTGATTTTTGTGAGAGGTAAGAGGTGAGATGTGCGGATCTTGTTTTAGTCTTCTACATGTTGCTGTACAATTTTTCCAGCACCATTTATTGAATAAGGATTCCTTTCCCCAGTGTATGTTTTTGTCTGCTTTGTTAAAGATCCAATGGCTATATGAGGATGATTTTATGTCTAGGTTTTCAGTTTTGTTCCATTGGTCTATGTCTCTGTTCTTATGCCAGTATAATACTGTTTTAGTTACTGTAGCCTTGTAGTATAGCTTGAAGTCTGATAAATTGATGCCTCCCAATTTGTTCTTTTTGCTTAAGGTTGCTTTAGCTATATGGAGTCTTCTCTTGTTCCATACGAAGCATAGAATTATTTTTTCTATATCTGTGAAAAAATGATGTTGATATTTTAATAAGGATTGCATTGAATCTGTAGATCACTTTGGGTAGTATCGACATTTAACAATGTTGATTCTGCTTACCCATGAGCACGGTATGGTTTTCCAACTGTTTATATCCTCTGCTGTTTCCTTCCTCAGTGTTTCATAGTTCTCCCTGTAGAGGTCTTTCACCTCCTTAGTTAAATATATTACTAGGTATTTTATTTTCTTTGTTGCTATTGTGAAAGTATTGATTGAGCCTTTGATTTGGTTTTCAGTTTGACTGTTGTTGGCGTATAAGAATGCTACTGATTTGCGTACATTGATTTTGTAACCTGAGACTTTGCTGAACTTATTTATTAATCCTGGTAGTCTCTTGGCAGAATCTTTGGCGTTTTCTTGATATAAGATCATATTGTCAGCAGAGAGCAATAGTTTGACCTCTTCTCTTCCCATTTGGATGCCCTTGATTTCCTTCTCTTGTCTAATTGCTCTGGATAGGACTTCCAATTCTATAGTGAATAGAAGCAGTGATAGAGGGCAACCTTGTCTGAATTCCATTTCTAAGCAGAAATGCTTTCAATTTTTATCCATTCAAAGATAAATCATGTGGAAACTCTGTTCTCCAAAGATCAGAGGTTGCTAAACTACATCAAGAGGGATTGGTGTAAAAGATAGTAGAAATATTTAAGTGGCATGTTTTGCTGGGAATGAATCTGTTTCGTATACATGCTGAAGAAAAGGAAAAGGTACGACAGTCTAGGCTTACATTTTGGAAGGGATCCATGGGGTAAGATTGAATTGATCATCCATCTAAAAATTTAATTTGCAACCCCCGACTTTTCCATTAATGGGTAGGCCTTTTTAGTTACTCAAATTAGAAAATTCAGGGTTATATTTTAAATCTTCCTCTTTCTCAACTTCTTATACCTCCTATATGGCCTCTTGCAGGTTTCATGAACCTGTTCCCTCCCCTCTAACCACATTGCTATAGCTTTATTCTAGGGCCTCATTTTTCTGCCCAGGATTATAGCAATGCCCTGAAGATTGCATCCCCTTATCAGTCTTCACACTACTGCTTTTCATCCTTCTGAAAGGCAAATTTAATCATGTCACTTTGCAAATTGTTTGAGTTTATCTGTTGTTCCACTAGACTGAGAGTTCTTCATCAGAAAGTGAGCACTCATTCATTCCAGTGCCTAGGAGACAATAGGAATTCAGTACATGTTAAATTAATGATTTTAATTTAGATAACTGATAAGATGAAACAGACACTGGAGGCTCTATTACTACTACTTTTCAAGAGGGACTTTGTAATGTACACAGTCTTGTTCTTCATTAACCCATGAAAAGGAATAGTAAACAAATCCCAATAAATCATGTGACAATATTAGTCTCATACTCTTTACTCAAAATGGCAACTGGGGAATAAAAGCTTTGGACTTACCAGTCAACAGAACCTTGTTTAGATTTTCTCTGCTTATAGAAAGAATATACTGCAAGAAAAATAGAATAGACACTGTTTGTTTCTGGAGAATGGATGAATATAATTCTAAGCTATTCACTAAGCAATAAGAATATTTATTATTTAGCAGAAGGTTGCAAGCTTAGTTTTATAACCATCTAGCTAAGTGGCATTTTTTAAACAAATTAACTGCTATGTGAGTTGTATTTAACTCATGTTAGCTTTGAGCCTGGGGCCTCATGAAGCACATGTAACTCATACATCTTTTTACCTTGGGAGCTGCGTCAACTATTTTTCAAGTTGCATATAAGGCACACACATAAAACAATAAAAAATAATAAATTAGAAAGGATCATTTTGTTTTCAAAGCTTTTATTCTATTTTTATAATAAAACACTGTGGCCCCAAGGAAAAAAATTTTTTTTCTAGGGTGGCAGTCAATGTGTTAAAATAAGTACTTTAACCAAATACATGTAATATAATGCTCAAGTTTACACTTAGGATTTTTCAAAGATTGATAATTTAGAAACCAAATCTTTGTCTTGTAGCTAAAATATTTTCATTGAGTTTTGTTTAAGAAAAAAATCATAAATGTCTTCTTATTTTCATCTTTAGTCTCTAAATTTAGGTGTTAGAAAAACTCCAGTAATGACAGACTCTCTAGAATAAAAGTGCTATTTCCTAAAGAGACTACTTTGAAGGCCTTCATTTCAATTACAAGGCACGTGTGCTTGTGTGTGTGTGTGTGTGTGTGTGTGTGTGTGTGTGTTGGTTGTGGGAGGTGCTGGGGGTTGGAAATAGCAGGACCAATCCTCACTTGGATGTGTGTTGGTTGTTTCTGACTTTATAGTACAATTACGCAAAGCTGACTGTCCCCTGAGGCAAGGTAGGCACAGTGCTTGGGGCCTACAATACTATTAGGAGTCCATGAAAATGTTTTAATTTTAGTTTATTTTAAAATTAGAAGGAAAAAAGTAGTGCAATAATAATGAATATATAATAATAAATCCAGCCTGCATTATAGTCATCCTTATATCAATGTACTCATAAAATCTAACTTTTAATATTTATTGTTTTATAGGAAAAGAAGCCCATAGTGGCAAAAGTGCCTACCCAGGGCCCACAAAAGCCATAGTGCAGGCTTGCAATTCAGGGTGAATCTATTTTTTAAAAATATAAAGCAAATAATTTTCCAAATTATGGTACATCAACAAATTATTTTTTTGAGACAGGGTCTACCTCTGTTGCTTAAGCTGGTATGCAGTGGTGTCACCATAGCTCACTGCAACCTCAAACTCCTCCTGGGCTCAAGCAGTCTTCCTGCCTCAGCCTCCTGAGTAGCTGGGACTACAGGTACATGCCACTATGCCCAGTTAAATTCTCTCACTCTTGCTCAAGCTGGTCTCAAACTCCTGGCCTTAAGCCATCCTCCCAAATTGCTAGGATTACAGGCATGAGCCACTGTGCCTGGCCCATCACAATATCTTTAACACAAACATACTAACTTATGAATCTTCAACTCATCCAAAAATAGAAGTTTTCATTAACAGCCTGTGAACTAAAATAAAATCTCAAGCCCCCCAGCTGACTGAATGAACCTCTTCTTGGCCAATGGGATCCCAGAAAAACCTTAAAGTTGAGGTGCTTGCCATGAGGAGAAGGGAGGTCAGACATACCCCTAAGGCAAAGGTTAAACCATACCTGCAAGTCATCAATTTATTTAACAGATCACAGAGTCTTGGTATATGTCCAGTGGCTTGTCTCTGATTAACAGACTTCTTTATTTAACTTAATATTCCAAACCTTTAGACAAAGCTTCATTTTTTTTCTTTTTTTGGACGGAGTCTCACTCTGTTGCCCTGGTAGAGTGCGGTAGCATTATCACAGCTTACTGTAACCTCAAACACTGCAATCCTCTTGCTTCAGCCTCCCACGTAGCTGGAACTACAGGCACATGCCACCATGCCTGGCTAATTTTTTCTATTTTTGATAGAGACAGAATCTCACTCTTGCTCATGATGGTCTCGAACTTCTGACCTCAAGTGATCCTCCTGCCTCAGCCTCCCTGAGTGCTAGGATTACAGGCGTGAGCCTCCACACCTGGCCAAAACTTCATTTCTTTAACCAATTGCAAATCAAAGAATCTTTAAACCCACCTGTAACCGATTAAGCCCCCACTTCAAGATGTCCTGCCTTGTTGAGCCAAACCAATGTACACCTTCCACATATTGATTTATGATTTTACATGTAATTCCTGTCTCCCTAAAATGTATAAAACCAAACTGTAACCCAACCATGGCAGGACCACTTGCTCAAGGCTTCTTGGGAGTGGCTCTCCAGGCCGTGATTGTGCATATTTCACTCACAATAAACCTCTTTAAATTATTTTACATAGTTTTGGTTCTTTTTTGTTGATAAGCTAAATCTATACTTGGTGTAAAAATTACTTGGTCATACCACAGTGGCAATGACGGAGGAGGAGATTCCTGTCTTTGTATAAATTAAGATGGGCTGTGACCTCTTCATCCTCTGCCTCATAGTTGTTTTTTTGTGTTCTATGCCATCAATAGACTGCATTTCAATGGAAACCAAACTTGTGATTCAAGGTGTGTTAGGAAACATTCAAATTATGAAGATTCATTCACATGGGGAAAACATTCTTTCCATATCGGTTATCAGGCTTGGTCGACGTTTGCATCATCCATGAACCCACCGACACATCAGTCAGTCCTGTGGGAACACTAGGATGTTCCTGTCTGGTCTGTTTCATGTCTTTGGACAGCATCTTACCATAACCAAAAGTCTGAGTCATTCCCATCAAGTAAAACTTCTCTAATAATTCATTATAAAAGCTTGATCTTATGAAGAATAAATAATAATAAGAAAAAACAGGAGCTAAAAGTGACTCCTATAACCAAAAAGTTAATAATAGCAAAACCTGAAAGGGGTTAGAAAATCTACTGTGGAGATTTACAAGATGACAGTTGTAAGTGCTATTTCAAATACTTTAGGAAAAATGTTTACTTTCTCTGTCCTCAATATCTTTAAATGAGAATATTTCCTAGTGTACCCTTTATTTCGAGCATAGAAGGTTGGGATTAAGAACTGTGGAAGTCTGATATGCTCTGCATAGAGCATATCAAATATCAAATATTAGAGAATATTTTAACAGTTCCCAGGGCAATTTAGGAGGGAGACAGGAGGATCCAGCAAGACAGGAAGAGTTTGGATGCCACATGGAGAATGGGCCTAGAAAAAAGTATCTGAAGGAGGGAGACCAGAGAAGGGGGTCAGGAAGGATTTTGGAGGTCAAATTTTGCAGATTGGGGATTTTTAAATTATTTGCCAGTCCATGTGCAATGTGGTCTCTCCATGACCTGTAGAATTTCAGCAGACTCATGTGTCTTTTGTGTGAGTGCTGTTTTTAGAAATTGTTGAAGAGGGTGAATTTCACATCTGGACTGTTGTGGTGCACAGACAATGCCAGGCGAGAGGGAACGGAGCACGGAGAGGAAGAGGAGGCCAAGGAAGGTGGGCTCCCCGGGGATTTGCTGAGATCCTGGGGACATGGGGACAGTTTTGTGCTTCCACAGGCTGTGGAATTGAGCAGTTCTAAGCAATTTTATGTAGTTCTTAAAGGGCAAAGAGGCCCCCATGTTCAATTGAGATATAAATGATGGAAAAACTGAAGTGTGAGGGGCCACTGTAAATTTAGCATTAACTCAGTTCTTGAGAGTTGAGAAATAGCAAGAATGATGGGGGAAGGACCATTTCCTCCCTCTTGAAATGTATCGCAGGCCCCTAAATGGGAACGCCTGACAATGCTTTACCTACCCCGCCCCCCACCCCCACTTTCTTACACACACACACACACACACACACACACACACACACACACACAGTGATGGGGGTGAAGAACCCAATTTTGATCTCAGGTCCAAGTCATTCTCCTCATTTAGTTTTTCTCTTGTTGATGGATGTTTCATGCCTTCATTCTCTTTCAAGGAAACAAACTTAGAAGGCATAATTAGATAAAAATACATATTTTTCCCAATTCTTCATGTTACTATGTGAAAGAAAGATAAGGAAAGCACAAAGTAGGATAGTGAATCTTCTTTCATAAACTCTCCATCACCTTCTGGCCCCTGTTGTTTTAGAAATTATGCAGTACCAAAAGCATCTCTGGTTCACTCTATACTTTAAGTAAATTTGGGCAGTAGGGTTAGTTAGGGGAAGGTAACAACATCACGAAACCCTCTAGAATTGTTCTTGCATATTATGCTTGACACCAAATAACATGGCCATCTTCTCTATCTGATTGAAAAGGAGGAGGTAAAGAAAGGGTGTCCCAAGTAGCTGAGCATCAGGAACAAAGCAAGAAACAACCTGATAATGAGAACAATAATAGCGAACTCTTTTTAATGTTTATTCTGTGCTAGGTCCTGTTTTGAGCATTTCCTGTGAGTTAATTTGCTAACTGGAGGTTAGCAATGTCAAAAACTACAGAGGAAGAAAGGGGCCATAAAGCAAGTGGCAAGTTCCAGACATTAGACTGAGTTATAATCAATGCACAAGCAATGATCTCCAGACTAAACCTACCTGAGACCTTGTCCCATAGGGAATTGAAGACATTTTTCCTGAAAGGGAGTGAATCATTCTGGCTTTCATGGGAATACCCTGGGACACGATCTGAAATGAAAACAGAAATATTGATTTCAGTGACTATACCATGACAATGTGCAAATAAGATAGATTTTGATTTTAAAATGTGATTTTCAAATATTTTCAAATATTTTTAAAAATTGTAAAAACAAACAAACAAAAAAACCCCACAGAAGCCCAGCTTGGTGGAAACTCATTCAATGGAAATGTTGTTCCTGAGACTTTTTTTTTTTACATTAGATCTTAGAATTGACTGAAAGTTATATGATCTAAATCAAGTATCACAGATTGAGGAAAGTGATCCATTGTTAGAGAGATTAGGTGATTTTCTCATGATGACAAAAGGGACATCACAAAGAGTGAAACCCAGGTCTTCTAAAATCCAATGCAAAGTGTTTTCCTACACATGGCTGCTGTTGTTGGAAGAAAATTGCAGGAATGCAAATAGGACTTACATTTACTTATATTATCGGTTCAAAGATACATTGTCCCTGAAAGTAGTATCAAGAAAAATACATATATCACTTCAGTTTACATTTCCAAGCTCCACAATAGACAGCGAGAAATTCTACAACATTAAGTCAATATGAAGAAAATCTACTATAGGTAGTGATCTACCATCCTATTGAGAGCCCAGTGTCAGAAGTAATTATCAGGTGGGTTGCAGTGCAGTGTCCCTCTACCAGGTGTCAAATGTTCACGCTCTTGCCAAATTTACAGTTTTGAAAACCTTTGTAGAATGAGTTTACATGCAGAGGTTCTTGGCATTAAAAGGTACTTTGAACCAAGATGAAATCAAACACGTGCAATTGTTGAAAACCATCAGGCATTATCTTCTGGAAGGAAAATGCATTAATAAGATACCTGCTCTTCCAGGCCAATAGCTTTCAAGGCTTGCCGTCCTCTATGTGAAAGGGCCAAGTTAATGCTTCTTCCACGTGTAAATTTAGCCACTCGAATATCTAGGACATTGGAAGCAGACTCCATGTTACACACACCTTAAATCCTAGTATAGGATGAGTATATTATTGCACCTGAATGAATAATTGATGCATTCAGAACCAAATTGAAAGACTTTCTTAACTCCTCTAAAGAAAACACTAATAGCAAATTTGTATTATTAATAAATTAAATTTAGATAGTTGAGATTTTTAAAAAAATCTAACAATTCTTTTTTTTAAAAAATTATTTTATTAAAAAACTTTTGGCCAGGCGCGGTGGCTCACGCCTGTAATCCTAGCACTCTGGGAGGCCTAGGCGGGTGGATTACTCAAGGTCAGGAGTTCGAGGCCAGCCTGAGCAAGAGTGAGACCCCATCTCTACTAATAATAGAAAGAAATTAATTGGCCAACTAAATATATATATAAAAAAAATTAGCCGGGCATAGTGGCGCATGCCTGTAGTCCCAGCTACTTGGGAGGCGGAGGCAGAAGGATCGCTTCAAC
>CAUYRT010073388.1:0-13686 GCA_963574885.1 Lepilemur ruficaudatus
TACAGGCATGCGCCACCATGCCCGGCTAATTTTTTCTGTGTATTTTTAGTTGGCCAATTAATTTATTTCTATTTATAGTAGAGACAAGGTCTCGCTCTTGCTCAGGCTGGTTTCGAACTCCTGACCTTGAGCAATCCGCCCACCTCGGCCTCCCAGAGTGCTAGGATTACAGGCGTGAGCCACCGCACCCGGCCCACATTTACTTTTGATGCCCAAATTATAATAGCTCAAGCCTTTACAATTTGAATGCAAGATCTCAGCACCACTAACTTTGCAAAGTGCCTCTGAGTTTTTCTGGGAGTCCCTAATAGGGGTGTAATCACATGTTCTCCACCAACTGGTCCATTCACTGGTTACCATGAGGCACTTGTCATATTCTTCTTCTGCTTCTCTGGCCCCCTGGCCAATGTGTATCGCCCTGGGTGCTGTTTAAAGGTGATAGTGACCCTCATTGCTGATGGTGTCCCTCAAGAGATGGGCTTTGTATTTGCCAAGGGCTTTTTCTCCTGATGTTTCCATTTCCAAGAATACTAGGGAGTACTAGGCTTGATGGGATATAATGATTATGACCCTCTCCCCAGTTCCACACCACTCAGTTTCTCTCCTTTGTAGTTTCCTGTTTACACATCTCCCGGTCGCCCTCCATTCAAATCCAAAACACATCACATTTGAAAGAAAGATTTGATTATACCCACATTTCAAATCCAAAACAATTAACAGTCACGACCAACTGCAACCACCCATCTCAGCAGGGGCAACACAAAAGCTAGACAACTCAGAGACACAGCTCAACCACATAATTTATTACCAAACTGGAATATTTAACATTTATATTCTAGTGATTTCCTTAAACCAGAGGAGCACTTAGCATTAAAGTCAGACGAAGTGTTTATTCTGGAGGTGGAATACTACTTGCAACTTTCAAATGATGGACCTCTTTTTCTGCTAAACAAGATTTTTTAAATCTTAGAGTCTAGTTGCAACCTGAGTACCATATTGCAAATCTTTAAATATGTCCATATACTTTTTTAAAACCCCAAAGATTTTTTTTCTTTTTTTTTTTTTTGAGACAGAGTCTCACTTTGTTGCCAGGGCTAGAGTGCCGTGGCGTCAGCTTAGCTCACGGCAACCTCAAACTCCTGGGCTCAAGCAATCCTCCTGTCTCAGCTTCCCGAGTAGCTGGGACTACAGGCATGCACCACCATGCCTGGCTAATTTATTTTTATTTTTATTTTTTTCAGTTGGCCAATTAATTGCTTTGTATTTTTAGTAGAGACGGGGTCTCGCTCTTGCTCAGGCTGGTTTCAAACTCCTGACATTAAGCAATCCGCCCGCCCGCCTCGGCCTCCCAGCCAAAGATTTTTTCCCCTGGGAAAATTTGGAAATCTATAGATATCTGTAAGTATTAACCAAATGGAATTGAAGTACTAAATATTTCAGACTTTTTGCTATTTCACACTGGCCTTTGCCCCAAAAAATTCTCTAACTTGCTGAGTTAGCATTTTCAAAGAATACTTTCAAGTAGGGCTGCTGCCAACAGGGAGATCTGCTAGGAGACCACAACAGAGGAAAGACTTTTCCTGTGTGGTTTAAAGTACCATCATGCTGGTCCTTTAATCAAATGAGAGAATTGTTTTCAAAACAATGGCTGTATTATTCCAGGAAGGAATTTCACGGCATTGTACACAAGACCCTCTACCACAGTGGTCCCCAACCTGTTTGGCACCAGGGACCAGTTTCATTGGAAGAGAATTTTTCCACAGACGGGGGTGGGGGTGGAAGAGGGGAGTGGGGGGCAGGCCAGAGCTCAGGCAGTGATGTGGACAATGGAGAGTGGCTATAAATACAGATGAAGCTTCGCTTGCTTGCCTGCCACTCACCTCCTGCTGTACACACCACCTCCACTTACTAACTTTCATGGAAGACAATTTTTCCATGGACATGGGGGCTGGCAACAGCAGAGCTCTGTGGCCTGGTCCCCAACAGGCTGTGGACCTGTACCATTCTGTGGCCCAGGGGTTGGGGACCACAGCTCAACCATCTTCCCCGACTCCCTGTCCAGTGCCAGTTCCCAGCCCTGCATTTCCCCACTTGAATGTTCCAGCTTTCTCCATTTAGTGAATGAGGACAGTTGTGTTAACAATTTATCCAACTAGTAAGAGGTAGAGCCAGGATTTTAACCCAGGTCAATTTGACTTCAAAACTGGTAGCTCTTTCCTATTTACCATGTTGCCACGTGACATTTTGGATGGAGATAGAGATGTCCCTAAGGAAGAGGAGCTGATCCGGGAGAAATTCCCAGCCATATGGATTATCTGGGATTTCTCTGGCATGTGTAATGAGTTCCCTGGTGATACACACTCTGTATTGAGGGAGGCCCCGGAGAGGATCCACTGTGCAAGCAAACCTAATCCCAAACCTCTGTGTGCCTCTTCTTTCTTTTAATGCCTTTTCTTCTACCCCTTTTTTGGAGAGAGGCCAAGTAACTGGTTGCTGATCCAGCATTGTGCTCCCCATAAACCATTCAAATTGTAAACCCGGCTTACCTTTCCTATGACATCCATTAATAGCTTGAGGGACAGAGGATCATGCACCAAGGAGTCTGTGTAAAAGGAACCAAGGTATTTCCTTGGGTTAATTGGATTGTCCTGGGCACACAGATCTGGCCGCATGCTGAATCCATGAGAGATTCTTCCCACTGTGAAGGCGAAGGAACCACCTGCAAGTAAAACCCATTGCTGAGGAGCTAGTGTTGATTGGAAAGGATTCCTCAGTCCCGATGTTGTATGCAAGAAGTTACCATAGCCCAGCTGATTAACAGTAATTACAAAGGACCCATTGCATTCCAAATGCTGGGAGATGACCTAGAAGAAATGACATTAACTCACCGAGAAATTCAGACTTGAGAAATGTATCCTAAAGAGAAAAGACGAGTCTGTAAAGATACGTGGCCAAGTTTTTCAAATGTAATGCGGTTATAATAGCAAAATACTGAGACAGTCTATGAGTTGGGGACTAAATCATGATGGCATATCCACAAAATATAATGCGTGCATGAAGCCATCAAAACTGAAGCTCTTTCATTGACATGGAAAGAGTCTTCTCTATGCTGTTGAAAAGGAAAAGCAGGCTAGAGAACATGTATAGTTTTATATTGTGTGTGTGTGTGTGTGTATATGTGTGTGTGTATGTGTCCAAAAGTCACAAATTCAATTACCTACAGGGGCCGAGCAGGCAATGGAAATAAATGAAATAGGCCTATTTGTAGACAATGGAGAATGGTAGGGACTGTTGTAGACTGGAGAGCTCATAGTCTTACTAGAGGGATTTAAATAAAAAGCAAAACAAAATAAAACAAAAACTGTGCCAAGAAACCTAAATTTGCCTGCAAAAACAGAATTTGGTCCCCAAATTATCATATGACTAGAATGGTGGCTGGAAGGATGTTATGGACTGACTTGTATTTCTCCAAAAGTCCTATGTTGAAGCCCTAATTCCCAATGTGACTGTGTTTGGAGCAAGGTCCTTTAAGGAGGTAATTAAGGTTACCAGAGGTCATAAAGTGAGGCCTTAATCCAGTAGGACTAACATCCTGTTGGACAAAAGAGCTTGCTCCTTGCATGCACAGGAGAAGGGCCATGTGACGAAGGTGGCCGTCTGCAAGCTAGGAAGAGAGCCCTCACTAGAAACCAATCCTGCCAACACCTTGATCTTGGACTTCTAAGCCTCCAGAACTGTGAGAAAATAAATTTCTATTATTTAAAAGCCACCTAGTCTATGGCATTTTGTTATGGCAGTCTGAGCTGACTAATACAGGTAGAGTTTTACCTCCATGTGCAAAACACACTTTCAGTTTAGGAAACTTCTCAAATACTCCACCCATGATCATGGAGCAAATGGCTGTGGTGGTCTCTGCTGGCATTCCTGAAAGAGGAAATAGTCACAAGGCTCAGGGCTTGTCATCTCAAGGAATAAGTTCAGTGACTTTAATGGCTGGGGATTGGCAGCTAATGGCTGGGAAACTGTCAGTGCTAAGCAACTTGGGGCCCCTGTGCTCCAGCATGGCTTGGCTGTATACATTACTTTGGCAAAGATAATCATCTGAAGCTTCCTAATTGCCGCTTGCATGGGGACTTGTCTATGGCTAGAACAGTTGAGGAGCCAGAGGACCTGGCATTTGCCCTGATTCTCTTGACTTAGTTTTGGATGTAGGCAAACAGAGTGTAATGAGTCTGGGCTAACCCCTAGCTCCAATTTTCTGCCTCCTGGCCCTTGACCAGTTATTTAATGTCCCTGAGCCTGCACTTGTTCACCTGTAAGATGGGGACAGTGTTGCCCATCTTGCAAGGCTATTGTGGAGTCTCGCAAATGATGATGTCAGCAAAGTTCTTGGGCAGAAATTCACACTGGAAATGCTCAACATATATTCACTGCTTCTCTGGGTTTCCATTTCCTCATCTGTAAAATGGTTAGTTCCTGCCAGTTGCTTTGAGGATTCAGTGGATAGCACCTGGCACTTAGTGAGTGCTCTCTAGATATTAACCATTACTATTCCTGCTAAATATTTCTTGCCTCTTGGAGCTGAGGTTGAAAATAATTGTATCAAAATGAATTATGTCAAGTGCTTTGTGCTTCTAGAAGAAGTAGCTGATTCATGTCTGATGCCTTCGCCACCAATGATCCAGTCTGGGCTGTGTTGCCAGATGTTTGCTTTTCAGACTGATTCAGAAATCTCTGACTGCTCCACAGCTGTGCCCTGCCCCTTCTGGGGAAGCCTGACTCTGGGCTGCTGAGTGGGGCTTCCTTCACCAGATGCTCATTCTGCCAGTGCAGGTTCCTGCTCCCCAGACAGAGACACCCCCAGCTCCCCAGCCTTCTGGGAATTCTGGAAGGATGATGGATTCCTATCTATCTGGGAGTGGTTTGTAGACAGAGCTTCCCGAAGGCAGGGAGGTGGACAATATCCTGTGATTCTGCTTTCCATTAAGTACTTGAACCATAACTTGAACCATAACCATTCTCGTTAGCCAAAGTTATATTTTCAGTGTGAATTGGATCATGACTCTTTTCTACTGGGAATCCTCCAATCTACTAGTGACCACCTTTGCATCCCAAATAAAATTCTGAAATTAGCCTGATTGTTTGTGATCTGTGTACTTGTTTATTATCTCTTTCCTCTAACCAGAATATAAGCTCCATGAGGGCAGAGGATTTGTACAGGGGGTGCCTGCTGGAGGGGGTCAATATGTATGTGTTGCATAAATGAATGGTGAAATGATTCTATATACAAACGCTCACCTCTGTTTTTCATGTGGGAAGTTGCAATATAAATAAGTTTATGGGACTTGTCAAGTGTTGTGAATAAGGATGAGATTTTCTTTGAAGCTCGACAGCACTGGGCCTTTCAGGTTATCTCTTCCTACTAACTGTGGCTCAAGAATTTCGTAGAGGATGGGTAGGAAGCTGCCTTACTAAATACTGTGGTCTCCAGCTGCAATCACAGGAACGTATAAAATGTCAGAGCAGAAAGAGACCTGTGAAGGAATCCGGACAGCATTCTCATTTTGCATATGAGGAACAGGAGCCCAAGGAGGTGACGTGATTTACTGGGGATTACACAGTGCAATACAGACTAAGCTGGAACCAAAAGTCAGTTTTTTTGACTTCCAACATATTGCTCCATTTAATTCTTCATGGTGGTTGGCATTTTACTGAATTCATAATTAATAATTATAGTCAGTGGGTTGGGGAGAGAATGGATAATGGCCCTCCTAAAGAAAGTTCAACACTTTTTGTTTGGGGACCCATTTTTCACTGGGTTTGTAGAAGAGCTGTACTTTTCACTTGTAGCTCCAGAATTTTGCATCTGTTTTCCATCTCTTCTTGTCAAGACTGATAAGGCCAAAACCGGGGCTTCTCATCTTTCCCTTTTCCTTACCCCTGTGTGGAGCTAGGAATGAACAGTGCAGGAGGCAAAGGGCAGAGGAAAGGAGCAGACAAGGACAACTGTACTCCTGAGTCACTGACGAGCTACGGCTTCAGATCCGTGGGTGGTAGAAGTAGACCTTCTACTTGTAATTCCAGGGTTCTCATTTGTAAGAGTTGATGCTATTATTAGCTTCTAAAAAAATCTACTAGATAGGCATAGTTACTTTTTTTTAGAGCCTCTTTGGGAGTCTATGTAGCAAGTTTGCTTTGGAGTCAGACAGATCTGTGTAAACTCCGTTTTTTACTTATTAACTCTGTGACTTGGACAAATTACCTAACCACTAGAAGACTCAGTTTCTCCATCTGTAAAATGGTCATTATAATGTCAACCTCCTAGGTTAAATATATGATTTATTTATGATATAATTTACTTATGATTGTATCAGATATGATTAAAATTAAACAAGATAATATTATACTACACTGATCTGAGTAAGGGCTCAATAAATCATAGTTGCTATTACTTACAATCCTGTTATTTATTCTCTCTATTTGACATAGTAGGGTTCCACAGATGATTGGAAAAACCCAAGAATTGGCTCTGTGTTCCAGACCCTAAGCAGACACAAACCTACGAGCCATGGGAGCCAGTATTTGTCCATCCGTCCATCCATCTGCATGTCCCAGGGATGCACAAACAGGGAACAGTTCAGCCTTTCAGCTGCCTTCAAAGAAATCATGAGACAGAGAGAGAGAGAGAGGATTATTTAGATGAGCCAGCAAATATTATACAAGGTACCGTTTTGGGGGAAATTGCTTTTCTCTGAGTGTATATTGGTCTGGATAAATAAAATACTTTTTAAATTGTTCCATGATCTATATAAAAAATTCATTGACAAACTCTGCTTCTTCTTGGAAAATAAAAGGGAAACTTAGGATTAACACAGGGGGTTGGTGGATCTACCACTGTGGTTGCTGAATTTAATATATTGTTTGGCAGAGCAAGTGTCAGGAAACATGCACCATTCAAATGTCTTGGCTGAGAGCAAAAAGGGCACAAGGACTAATCCCACACCTCAAACCTGGGGGAAATTTTCCCTGCTGGCTCCTTCTTGCTCCCCTCCTTCAGAAGGACTGATGAGATTGCATCCTTGAGTGAGTCAGGGTAAGAGCGCTCCCTCCTTTCCCCCGGCTTAGAAACCTGAGGCTGTGAAAGTGAGGACGTGATGGGCTGGGAGCTGGGGGTTCAGTGCTGGGCTGGGGCAGGCTGGCCTGACCCAAGACATCCGGCAACTGAGAGTCCAGTACTGGGTGGAATTTCTGGGGTCTGCAGGCACTCACACAGCCCCAGGAGCCCAGCTGAGTCCCTGAACAGTTGGCTGTGAATGCGATGACCTCAGAGAGGAAAGAGCTCTCGATGCCTCAGCCAGGCAGGTCCTGGGATGAATGCCATGGACAAACCTGCTCCAGGGCCTCCTGGGAAATGGAAATGCCATCTGGATGGAATGACCTTTATTCAACAAAATTGTTTAATTCAAAGACGTCCCCACAACAGGCATTGAATATTAGTGCTTACCGAGGTTCAAAACAGATTTCTCTTAGAACATTGCTTTCCAAATACATTTGGGTGCTAGAGTGACTCATCCCACCTTCATACATAAATATTTGTGCTAACCAGGCTGATGCAATGTGACTTGTGTACATAGCATTTTTAAAATGGAAAAACAATTCTGAGACAAGGGAATTCTGAAAGTGGCAGGCAAAGGGTAAATTGAAGAAAGCACTTCTAGTTCAACAGGTTCTGGGGAGCAGAAGAGATATAAGCCTTTTGAAGGGAGAGGAGCTAATTGGTTTCTGATAATGGATGTAGGTTGGAAAAAGGAGAACAACTTCTTGGGACAGTTTGGGCTTGGCAAAGGCACATGATCCTGGTATCTCAGTGAGATTTGACTCCTCATTAGGATAAAACTTTATTCTATGTGCCTGTGATAGTTTGTTTCTATCCAATTCAAATTAATCTGTGAAACATGATACAAAGCACAAAAATAAATCACTTATACTCTCAAAATCATAACTAACAGTAATTGAGAACTTACCGTGTGCCAAAGCGGTTATAAGAATTTTACAGTTATTAACTAATTTAATCCTTTATGAGATAAGCACTACTATAACCCTCATTTTACAGAGAAGGAAACTAAGGCAGAGTGGCTTACTCAAGTCTTGTGGCTGAGAAATGCTAGCACCTTGAAGTCTGGCACTACCATTCTGTTTGCCTCATACCATTAACAAAGAAATTTTTGTGCCTGCAGACTGCCCCCAGCATGTATGTGGGGGTGATTTACTAAGAAGGGAGATCTAGGAGATAAGGGGGCCAGATAGATGCTCTGGAGCACCAGGCTCACCTTGATATGACACAGCCAGCTTGGCTCATGATAATTCCTTTTGTTTATTTCAGCAGGTTTTACTGACGCAAGCTAGAGAGCAGTGAGGCAGGCAAGCCTTGCTAACCAAATAAATGTGCTGTCACCTCCAGAACATCACCAGTCAACTGGGGCCAGGATGTGCTCCTGAATCCCCTCAGAGACTGCCAGCCCCTAAAACAGTCTAGGTAGAATGATTGATGGGTTGAGCTAGTCACACAAACAAAAATATCCATGTGGACTCCAACCAACTGCTGTTGCTTTCTAAGCACCTTATTAATTCATAAACTCAATTCCAATGAATAATAAAATGACTTGCAGCCAAAGTCTCGCTCACACTGTGCTGAAACGACTTGGATGAACAAGTAAATAAATCCTTTTTCAAAGCTCATTAAAGTTTCTAGAAAACATTCACTGCATCAACTAAGCCACTGCAGCCATCAGCTTCAGGGAGTTCAATATTTAGAGGAATATTAAATATTTCAGGTCAGTTGGAGTCAATTTAACAGATAATCCTCCAACTGGTGGTCAGTTTAGATACAAACATGGAAAGAATTTTGCATGTATAATAGTTAGAGCTCAATAAATATTAAATGAATAAATGATCACTGATTACAATTCCTGGTGAGTCCACAAACAACTATTCATTATTAAAGATTGCATTTACAATGAAAATAATAGAAAGTAATATTATTATAATTATAGGAGGGAAGTAATAAATTTAAAAATGCAATTCAGTAAAGAATTATGCGTCATGAATCCTGGTAGAGAGATTTAGTTATAGAAAGAATTGAAAGTAGAGGAAGAGGAGGATGAATGGACAGGACTATGGGACTGTGGATACTTGAAGTTGGTTACTTCAAAAAGAGTGGCACTGAATTTTTGAAAATATATTTTATCATGAAATATTTTAAATATAGAAAGCATAAAAACAATAGTGCAATGAATACCCATATACTCACCATCTACTTTCATTAAATGTTAACATTTTCATGGCATTATTTTTTATTACATATTTTATTATATTTTACATTTTCAAAATATATGCCTTAAAAAGTATCTTAATTGAGGATTGGTTAAATCAAAACATATCTATATATTGGAATATTCTGCAGTTATTTAAAAATCATGCATTAAGAGAATTTTCATTTAGGCTGGAAATTCTTAATTAGGATATGAAATCACATGTGTAACAATTTCAATTTCATTAAAATATAGATACATGCAAATAAAAAAACAAGTGAAATGTACTGTAACAATGGTTACTTTGGGTGGTTGCATTATGGGTGATTTTTTTCATCTTTATATTTTTCTGTATTTTCCATCATTTCTTCAAATCATTTCATAATTTTGAAAAATGTTAAGTATTTTTTTCCAAAGCAAAAAGAAATACTTTTTTTGCTTGTCATTAATATGGTTCTTATGCACCGTGGCAGTGATGAGGGTAATGTTTTGGCTTCCAAGTGAAAGATTAAAAGGAGAGCAAGGGAGATAGAAAGATGAGAGATTTGACTGAGTTAACTCAGGGCTGGCCCAGGAGGCATTTTTATCTGTCCCTCTTCTGTAGAATGGTCCACTCCTTTTGGAGGCGCTGTTTCCCCACCTTCTACCTACATCCGACATTCATGGACATCTCCCTCACCCTCCCAGGGTGGTGGGGCTTCCTCTCCTCCCCACTGGCACCCAGCAGTGGGTGAGCAGTGCCATGTGCTCACCGCATAGACAGGGAAGAGTTCCTTCGAGTTCAGGTCCCACTCGTTGACATGGGAGCCAATCTGGACCCCGGGAAAGCCCAGCTCGTTCACACAGCGCTCCATCTCCTTGACGGCCAGCTCGGGGGCCTGCATGGGCAACGTTCCCAGGCCCACAAACCTCCTGGGGTGGCTTGCAACGGTGGCAGCTAGGTCATTGTTTAAAAGCTGGCACAAGTTTAAAGTGTCCTGAGGTTTGGCCTGGTGGCGACAGGAAAGGGAAAACCACATTGTTAAAACCTTCTTTCTTCTTTATATAGTTATTCTGAATAATGCCTCCTCGCAGCTAAAATATTCACTATTCTAAATGGCTTTACCACATCAGAAAACTGAGGCACAGAGTGGGCAAGGGACTGACTACAGAAGACCCAGAAGCCAATCTTTGTGAAAACAAAGAAAACTGCTAGTATATTGCTGATTAATTAAAAAAAAAAAAAAACAATTGAGGCTAGAATCAGAAGGGAAGGACACAATTACTGGATCTGGCATCCTAATGCCAGAGATGGAATGTGGGTGGGCCACCGCCAACTTTAGAAAGATCCTGAATCCCCTACCTCCTGGGAAGCTGGGCCTGGCCAAGGGCTCATGGACCCTCCTGTCCCTGCTTGTCCTCCTCCCCGTCCTTCCCATTGGTTGTGACATTCAGGGCCGTCCTTAGCAAAATGCTGAGGCAAAGTTTGTTTTTGATTCCCCTACCTTTCCCATCTTGTCTGTTTTCTTTTCTTTCAACATCACCCCACTGCCCCTAGCACTGCCCGGACTTTGGTACTCTCCCGCAGTCCCAGTTGTCCAGTCAGTGCTGCCCAACCTGATTAAGTACAGGCCTATTGAGGTCTGAGGGTGTTTCAAGTAGTGAATCTAATCACAGGCACAGGTAAGGATTGAATCACTCTCTAATACAGCGTTTATGAACACAGGTGGAGGAAGTAAGTGTGAGCAGGTGGTATTTCCATTGCTCCTAAAATCACAAGAGTGAATATCTGCTTAATTGAGCAGGTACTTGCTGCTCCCAGCTAAGGACAAAAATTTCCCTCCCTGGGCTCAAATTCATGCCTGAAACTTTGAGCGCTTAAGATTTGTTCACTTGGGGAAGGGAATCCAACTTCAGGACTCCCCTTCTGAATTTTATATATATATATATATAATTTTATATATATATATATATTTCCCTGGGAGAGGTAACATATGGCCATGATTATCATTCTTACCTCAAAATCATTCTTGCCCCAGAATACAGTGGCTCATCAGTTCCGCAGCAAGGCATTGCTAGAATGAGTCCCCAGACAGCAAGTTCTGGTGGAGACTGAGGTTGATCTAGAACGGCACCATCCAGTGGAACGATAACGCAAGTCACATAGCCACATGTGACTACTGGCTACTGTACTGGAGCAAGGATATGGCTAAGAGGGCAGGCTTGGGAGGGGACACTGCAGTGGGGGAGGCTGAGGGACCCTCCCGATCTCTACGGGGGGGGCAGTTGGGGGGGTGCTCAGCGGGACCAGCGTTCAGACTCGAGGCATCTGTTCTCTTGCTGGGAAGCTGGATGCGAGCCTTTACCACCAAGGAGATGGTTTGAGGTTTCACACTCACCCAGTAGCTAAACATGACGGGAACGGTGGAAAGGGCTTGCACCGTTACTCCTAGACACAGACACAAAGAAAGGCAAAGCTGGTGAGAAGCATGGCCCCGGCACGCCTGCCTCTCCCAAGGCCTGGTGGCCATGAGCCTCCACCCCGGACTCCTCCTGCTCTCCCTCCCTTGTTGCTCCTCCCTACACCCCTTCTCTCAAGGCCCTTCCCCAGGCCCCCTCATCCCTCAGCCTCAGGTTCTAGGGAGAGAGGTAAAGGTTGGACAAAAATGAGATAATTCAAAGCAAACTAACTGACCCCATTTTCCAAGGGTTATTTCTACCTTGCTTCCTGTGAAATTGTATTTAAGCAAGACTTTTTCGGGGTTTTCCATCTTAGGTCATGCATAACAGAGTGTATCTCTGAGCCACCTTCCCTGCCCCTCTAATTCATCTCCTAAGTGAGTCTAGCTGGAGTCCCACAGTCTGGAATATCAAGAATGGGACCCCGAGTTTGAATCCAGATTCCAGGATGCCAAGAATTGTTTTTCTTCAAGAGCGCCTACCTCCTAGGGAGGTTGTAGGGATTAAATGAGTTAATATATGTGTGTTAGGTGCTTAGAATCATGCCAGGTACGAAGTAAATGCTCAGTAAGGGTTAGTGAGGACTGTTCTCTCAAGGACAGCCATGGAATGAAACACAACAAAAACCAAAGGGGACGCATGCACTTCATCTACACTGCAGCCCTGAGCAGTGGTTTCTGACACCAGTCATTCAAGTCTCATTCCCATTCATTTTCTCCGTGAAAGGGTGGGCCCTTGCTCTAGCTTCACATTTACAACAAAACTTTGCTGTTTGCTGTAGGTCTGGGAAGCATGTTCTTTTTCCAGCTCCTCTTCCAGCCCAGTATACTTTTAGAACGGGTATATATGCTATGTTCTGTGGAATGGTCTACAGAAGTGCTTCAGGTTTTCAGCAAGATTCAATTTGAATATTGCTTAAATGTATTTTTAACTGTTAAAAAAACGTATAAAGCAATGTCTGAACAAAGGTATCTTGCAATAAATTCTAACATGCCAGAGACCACTTACTCCTTTTGGGCTGACAAGTTAACTGCTTTTTTGCAGACCTTGGAATAAAATGTCTCCTGCCATCTGGTTGTGTACATTTGAACTTGTTATAAATTGTCTTTGATTAGGAAGGTAGTAGTTCTAAACTGCTCTTTTATCTGTGTGTTTGAATTGTTTGTTTTCTAGTTTAGATCTTCCACTAAGGTAAAAATTTGGTTCTGACGATGTCAGTGGTGATCAGTTCCCCATCAGCGCCCGTGGGCATGGCTCACAGGTATCTGGAGGGCCTGGTGCATTCTTTCCTCAGGTGGCACAGCCAGTAGGGCAGTAACAAGTGAAAGCATAATGTGGCCATCATATCATATTTAGATAGTCTTTGAAATTATTTTAAATTGTGAGGACTTGTTTGATTTTTAAATATAAGGAAGGCAAACTATTCTTAGAAATTGTAAGCGATTCAGCTTTGAAACAAAAATTTCCTAATTTTCTTCTTTCAAATTTTGGGAATGGCTTTATTAATATTTAGGGTATTCTGAGATAACATGATTACCTTTTTTTTTTTTCCTAAAATGCTTCCATTTCCACCCCTTATGTGTCAATGGAAATGTTCTGTGTATAATACACTGAGACAAACTACAGCAATAAATTGGATCCTAAGTCTGACTAAGCAGGTAATTGGCATTCTTAATCTGTGATTTCTAATTTTTACTATTTTAATTGATTCTATAACTAAATACTAGGTATTTGAACTTAAAAATGTTTTAAATGATCTGGGCGCGATGGCTCACGCCTGTAATCCTAGCACTCTGGGAGGCCGAGGCGGGCGGATCGCTCAAGGTCAGGAGTTCGAGACCAGCCTGAGCAAGAGCGAGACCCCGTCTCTACTATAAATAGAAAGAAGTTAATTGGACAACTAAAAAATATATGTAAAAAATTAGCCGGGCATGGT